>JAKNSH010149357.1:0-11170 GCA_027790015.1 Cymbopogon flexuosus | reverse complement strand
CAAGTTGCAAGTTTTTCAACTCTCTCTCCATCACATCAATTTTTAGCCGTTTGTATGGAGCATTAAATGTAGGTAAAAAAAATAACTAATTACACAGTTTAGTTGGAAATCACGAGACGAATCTTTTGAGCCTAGTTGGTCATGATTGGACAATATTTGTCAAATAAGACGAAAGTGGTACTATTCATCGAAGGCAAGTTTCCAGCCATCTAAACACGGCCTGATAATTGTTCTGAATCTGATGAATCCATCAGTACTACTTTGACAGTAAAATTCAGACTGCATGGCAACGACAACAAGCCAAGCTATTTATTTATCGGATCTAAATGCAACTACTTAATGATATGATACTATCTAATACAGATACACATATGGTGTATATAAACCAATGTAAACAAATGCATTAGGCCAATTTCAGTGAGGATTTTATCACACGGTTTCCAACACGTTTATTTTTTTAGAAACAGTGTATAAGAGTTTTATGGAATGAAACTCTCTCTACTCCCATAAAACTCTAATCATCTCTTTCTTTATTAATACAGTGCTATATTAACATATTTAATGTCATAAAACTCTTATGAAACTTCACTAGTACTGGTCTTATGACAACATATACGCTAAGCTGAGGCTTGCGAATCGAACTCAAGAACAGGCGGATAAACATTTCTGTTTTCTGAAAAGCAGTGCATTTTCTGAACCTCCAGTCTTTCAGAGACTGTAAGTACTTTCGGCGTCAAAACCAAGAACAGGCGGATAAACATTTCCGTTTGACAGTTCAACCCAAGACTAAGTGCCGAAAAACCAAGAACAGAGGAACGGACAAACCGTTGACACTACCGAGTCTCCTCAACCCGCGCAGAAAATTTTCAGACGCGCGACTTCGCAGCCGGCCGGCAGCCCGGCCGGAACAGTGAGGCGCAGGAACGTTCCCATCTCGTTCCTGCCGCCTTCCCGCCATCTTCTCGCCGAGCCTCTATATCATCGCCCCTCTGCTTGACTCTCCCCTTGCTTTGTTCTTGTAATCTTGTTCCTCGTCTTCCCGTCTTCCCCAATGGCTCCGCCTTACTCCTCCAGCAGCAGGCGCTCCCAATGGTCAGGGACCGACGGCAGCTCCGGCGGCGAGCTGTCCCTGCCCCGCAGGCGTTGGCAGTCAGTTGGACTGTGAGTTGGCTTTGCCTGCCCTTCTGGATTTGATTGATTGATTTCTTTGATGTTTGCTTGCTTGGTTCTGAGCTGATTAGGAGGATGTCGTGGACTGTTGCTTGGTTGCAGGCAGGTTAGGAGAACGAGGAGGAAGACGACGGAGGGGTTGTTTGCATTCAGAAGGATCATGGAGGCCGAGTTCATGGGCATGTTCCTCCCGGTCTTTGGGTCAATGCTTCGGAGAGTGGTGAGTACTTGGTCAGACTAAGCTCCTTTTTACTTTTCTTCAGATCTGGTTTTACCATTTTTGAGGTACAAATTGCAAAATCTCTGATGAGATTTGTCAAAGGAACCCTTTTAGTGCAAATGTTTCCGCTCAAAGAAAACTTCAGTTTTTACTGGTATTCTGCTTTATTCAGAGGAATTAGCTCAGTGGAGTTCTTGTTTCTGTATTAGCAGCTACTGCTCCTAGAAGGCTAGAACTTTGCACTGTTCTGACTTCTGACATTTGCTTATTTCAGGTCTCGGAGGAGGTGGAGAAAGCAATGCTCAGACAATTCAGTGCACCAGCAGCACCTCCAAGGTAAGATATAGTGTATAAATTTCCTCTCATGGCCTCATATGAATGAATACAAAAGGTTCCACTCAATGAAACTGTGTTGTTTCCATTTATTTTTTTTTAAGTGCATACTGAAGTGCACCAATATATTTCCCTTTGATTCTCAGACAGATATTTTATATTTTACTACTGCAGTCAATTCAACTGTCCCTTTTATCCATTTGTAGATTACTGGTGGACAGGAATCAACACCCTAGGTATCAGCTCATGTTCTTGAACGGTCTGAAACCCGTTTACACACTGACAAAACTAGAATCAGATGACGGGACAGCACTGAAGGTGGCAATAGTTGAAAGGCTCGAAAACAACAGGACAAACTTTGTCAGATATGGCCCTCTTTCTTCTTCTAGGGTTGAAGTTGTAGTCCTCCACGGCAACTTCAATGCTAGAAATGACGAATCCTGGAGCCCTGAAGAGTTCAAGAAGCACATCGTATCTGGTCGTGAGAAGAGCGCCCAGCTTCTCACCGGGAATCTGGCACTGAAGCTCAATGGAGGAGAAGCTGTCCTTGAGAATGCAATCTTCACCGATAACTCCAGCTTCACAAGCACCAAGATGTTCAGGCTAGGGTTGAGGCTTGTGAATTCTTCTGGAGAGAGAGTTCTTGAAGGAGTCACCAAGCCTTTTCGTGTGAAGGAACGCAGGGTAGAAGGTATGCCTTTTTTTGCCAAACATTCAGATTCAGTATTATTCAGAAACTGCAGTCTTGGTTGGAGGCTTTGAGTGCAGAGTCAGAGTTGACACCGTCATATTGATCTGACCTTTGTTTTAGGATTTGAAAAGCACTACCCTCCAATGCTGGAGGATGAAGTGTGGCGTTTGAAAAAGATCGGTAAAATTGGTGCTTACAACCAGGCCTTGTCAGATAATGGAATTGGTTCGGTGCAAGAGTTCTTAAGGGCTTATATGAAGGATGAACAGAAGCTTATAAAGGTAAAGCTGTACAAATTTCTTCCATTAATAAATACCGGTTCATATTCCTAAACATGTTCAAGATGGTTGACTGATTCAAGAGCTTTGGCTTTTCTACATCTAGATTTTCAACAAGATGCCACAGTCAACATGGAAGTCCATCATAGAGCATGCCATGACGTGCAAAGTTGGCGACAGTCTTTATCTTTACGAAGTTCGGGAAAAGGATGCCGGTCTTTTCTTTGATGAGATATATCAGCTTGTTGGGGCAAAGTTTGGTGATTGTTACAAGGCGATTGACCAGCTTAACGAAATGGAGAAGGTGCAGTCTCCTCACTTGCTTCAAACCAGGAGAATTTCTCTTTATGATTCTAATTATTTTGGTGCTTTTCATAAACAGAATTTAGTGGAAGCCCTGAAGCAAGGGGCCTATCAGAATATAGATGGCTTGCAGCCTAACTACAAGATGGTGAACAACTACCCTGTACTCTGCAGTTTCCCTGCACAGGGTACTTCCCTGTTTAGTGCTCTTCATCCAAATCAGCAAACACTCAACTATGGTAATGCCTAATTCTGTAGATTTGATTCACAACTATAGTATAATTTTGCATATCTAGTCAAGTAATCATTGATATCAACTTTTTCCAGATATGGGGGAAAGCTCAACAGGTGTAGGATTTGGAACAAGGCCTTCAAGGGAGACTTTCAACACATCCCTTGTAGCCAGTAATGTAAGTAGTGCTTTAGATGCAGATAATAGTAATAACATGTATACCTGGTATCTAAGATATTGTTATCATCAATCTGCAAACAGGTGCCAGTTGATATATCTAGGTTTGTTCAGGGGCAAACTTCCAATTATATTCCGTTAAGACATGATGAGCAAACAATAAACAGAGTTCTACCATATGATTCAAGCAAAGTAGCCTTGTTACCCAGACCAAGACTTACACAGCTGCAGATACCAAACACTGAGAGAACATTTTTTGGTCCAGATGCTAGTCCTCCTGTTATTCTAAACAACATTCTGGTTGGTCAGGGTGTTGCACTCTCTGAAGAATCATACAGTGTAAGCCATTTTTATCTAATTTGAAACCGATGAATTCACTGTCAACACGGCATATATTTGACAGAGCCAAATCTAACTCCTTTGTGCCTGCAGGGTCTTCCTGTCGGCAGTTTATCATCTACGGATGTGGTCATGCCTTTGATGCAATCTCCATTCCAGCCTCCGAGAAACAGTAAGTACATTGAAATTTTTCTCTACAGCTGTTTTGCCAAGAGCCCAAGATTGATGCTTACATTCTTTGGATGGCATCTGCAGGTGACAGTTTTAGCAACCATTCTGAACAACAATGCAATGGTCAAACAACAATGCAGTCACGCCAATTTGCCACTGGATTCCAGCCATCAAGAACAAACAGTTTTGACTTAAACTCATGCGATGAACTCATACAGAACTTCATTTCCCAGATTTCTAACAGTGAAGGGGCATCTACACCACTTTCACCTCGCAAATGGGTCAAGATCAGAGCCGCATTGAAGTTAGCATCTGTAGGCAGGCTCTCCAGGACCTCAAGGAGGGGTCCGCAGTGCAACCCACCGAGGCCAAGGCTTGTACCAATAATATGAGCACTCTTAGAGGCATGAATAGATGTTATAAAACAGACAATTTACAATTTAGGATCAAAGATACATCTGGATGTTGAACTCTGGTATTGTTAAATAGATAATCCAGAGAAATGTGTTTAACTTAAGTAGAATGGATTTTGTCGAACAATTAGGAATCTGTACATAGAGGAGCATGCTGAACATTTCAAATATCTATGCTATTATTATCTATGAATTCAGGAGAATGTTCAGAACTTATAGTTTTTTCATCTCTTTCACAGTTTATTTTCTTACAAAGGTTGACCCTACCAGATGCAGTGATAAAGCTATAATTAGTCTGTATAGTTGATGATTCATTGTGGGGAAGGGGTAACATACATGTGACAAAGAAAGCTGTAAACTTGGCGCATATCTATTACAAGGAACTTTCAGTTGATTCTGTCATGGCTAATAGACACATGATACAACATTACTTTCTAAATATGAAGAATGTACAGAAATCTCAATTTGAATTTCCCTCATATTTATCATCTTTCTGTCCTCTTTGGTGTCTCTTTCCAACTTTAATGTAATAAATAAAATGTTCTACCTATCAGAATGTGCATCAGTTTGCATCATTGGTCTTGATCCTTGAGGAGGTTAAAAAACACTCCTTTTGGGCTTCCTGATATCTAACCTTGGCCCAGATGAGCAGGGTCACAGCAAATCAGCCTTCACATTAATTGATTACTTTGCAATATTCATTTTTCCATTTGGTGTTCTTCTTCCACCTGTGCTGCTTAAAGTTAGATGGTTCCTGTTCCTGGTTGGTGTTTGCAGTTTTTTCTGCGATAGTGGAGACCTGCTTGATTGATTTGTACTCCTAAGTAATTCAAATGCAATAGAAAAAGTTAATCATTTGCAAACAATAACTTTGACGCAGGTGTAAAATAGCATGTGAACTCACACTCACCTCATTGGTGTAGCTTCAGGCTTTTTTAAAGTTGAGGTGCTTCTATTGGCAATACCAGAAGCTTTTAGTCCCATGGTTGACATCACAATCTCTTGGTTGGAACAGCTAGTAGCAGGGCCCACCGATGGTGCTGATTCAGTCCTACAGCTTTGTTGCACAGGACTGTATCTTTGATAGAAAGAAGTTGGAAGCTGTGCTGAGTCAGGCACACCGATGGAATTAGAGTTCTCAAAGTGATTGTCTCCAAGAGCCATCTTGTCAACCCAACCCCCGAATCCTATTTCCTTCTGAGGACCATTGCAATTCTCAACTGAGTTAGATGAGTTGTTCTCAGTGAGGATGCCAAACAAATCCAGTTTTGACCTCTTTTGAGTTGGATTGAAGACATTCCGGACCTTTTACAAACACAAAAGATAATTTTGATAAAAAAAAAAAATCAATACAGTTCAGCATGTTGAAAAGATTAAAAGAAACTGGTTGTATCATCTCCAATATTTGAGGCTTCTTTCTGTTCAGATTATGTACTGAAATGTTTTCAACTTAATGGTGACATTGTTTTCATAGATAAGTTCTATGTTAGCACTGATTTTGCACTGTCAAATTATAGGCACGAAGATATTTGATTTTCATAAAAATATTTAACAACTTTTCTTCATATTGAAATTTGGAATCATAACAAACATATGTAAACCTTTATTTTTAAATGGAAAAAGAAATATTCTAGAAAAAGAACTGATATAGACTGGGGAAAAAATCACCTCTAGGTTCCCAACTTCTTCCATTGGCTGCCTGTCATTAGGAGCTGCGGGTGTTGCATTGCCTTTTCTAATTCTGTATATGCTTGGGCTTGACTGTTTGCAAAGAATGTTTTCTGGTTCTCCTTCCTTCTTAGCCAATGCAGCCTTGAGGAAAGCAATCTGAAATGACCAAAAATAACATTACTTCCTTATAAATCAAAATGGCAGTGTCATCTCTATGCTTTTTTTTCATAGAAATAAGCAACAAGGAGTGTGTACCTGTTCTTTGAGATCTCTAATCTCACTGCCTTCTTTATTTGGTTTTGCTGCACCAAGCTCAACAGAGGCAACACGTTCAGCAAATTTCAAGGTGCTTATTGTCTCACCAACAGCGTCAAATTCTGGGCTTATGTGAACAAACATAAGCGTTTTTGCTTGTCCTCCTGAATATAACAACAAAATGTTCATGACAAGTTCCACTCTACTAAGAAAGTGATAAGTAAAGATACTAACTTTTGAAGATTACCTAGTGAATCTTGCAAGAGCTGGGTGAGCTTGCTGTTTCGGTAAGGTACATGTGTGTTCTTTTGAGAAAGGGATGCAATCACATCTCCCAGTGCTGAAAGCGACTTGTTTATGTACTGAGCCTCCTTTAGTCTATCTCCAACAACCTCAGACTTATCAACCCTTTCACTGCCTGCTAGATCCACCAGATGCATGCAACCTCTTAAAATTGTCCCAGATGTCAAATCTCTTCCTTGCACATGAACAGTCAAGCAACTGCATGTGCATTCCCAAGCAATTAGTCAAAATATGAAGTGAAGAAGTTCAGATAAGTGAAGGAATTATGCCAAGCCAAACCTGTGGGAGCGACTACTGCGGTCATTTATGGCCGTCGAACCCACTGCACGATTCTTTTGGCCTTGATTCATCAGTTCAACGACATCAGACGTAGATTTGACAGGAACTATGCTTGCATCTGGAACGGCAAGTCCTTGTTGTGATGTATTTTTAATTTCTAATGTAGCTCAATGTCAAGAATATTCAAAATGTCCCTCAAATAAGCTAAGATCAGAAGAGAAAAACAAAGAAGTCTCTACAAACTTCTCCAACAGAACCAAAGGAATGTTAATACTACAGCCACATATAGTACTAATCAAAAGGATATCTTCTGTTTCCACTATCCTGAAGGAGATCTCTCACTTGCTCATTGTATATCTCAATCATCTGTACAGAAATATCATAATCTATTGTCCCCTTTCTCTGTGCTTGAAGATTAAATAAGTCATTTAATGCTCTATAGTTGACACCTAGGCTTTCCTCTGTTAAAACCTTAGGTCCACTCTGTAAAACAACCATATAATGATCAAACTTTTGAGGAAAAAGGATAACTCCAAGCGTACTATATTTGTTAGCACAGCTTATTACCATTGTATAAGTCTTCCCAGATCCTGTTTGGCCATATGCAAATATGCAGACATTGAAACCATCGAGAACTGAACGTATCAATGGTTGCATATCTAAAAAGACCTCATCTGCATTAACAAAAAGAAGCATGACACTCATTGAAGTTTTTTTAGATGAAATGCACTATTTGCACTAGTTAGAACCTTGACTGGCTGCCGGACCAAAGACTTTGTTGAAAGTGAAAGATTTGCTTCCATCTTTTCCATATTTTGTAGGAGTCATTATTGTAATGGTTCTTTCTTCCATTCCAGCAACACTGCTTAAGGAACTCATTTGCCCAGGAAGAAAAGGCCTGACTCGACAATAAACTCTAATATTACCTGGAGAAAACAAACCAGCATTTATATATAATGTAGACTTAGATCCTGTACCATCTGCTCCTCCAATGCACAAAATTATACCTTTAAGGTCCTGTATCTGGTTGTATAATTTGCGATTTTCCTCAAGAACTTTATGGTATCCAGAAGCAGCATTGGACAGAGTGTACAAATGCTTCCCTATTGCAACATGGAAACAAAGATGCATCAAACAATTGGTCTGATTTTGGAGGGGATTAATTTTCATGAATGCAAAAAAGATCAACTGTTTACCAAGTTTAGTGAACTCCTCAGAGTAGTGCCATCTCAGTTGTTCCATGCCAGACTTGATACAAGAAACAGTACCTCTCAGCTCCTTTAGGAAACATAAAATTGTTAAACAAAGTTTTTTTGATAAAGGAATTTTTAAAGAAAGGCTGATGAGCATGATTGTTAATCAAAATGAAATCATGAGTTCATGAGGGTGGAAAATGCATACCTTGATCTGTTTGTGCTGTAGATCAAAATTTGTTTCTTCCTTTAGTTGGAACTTTTCAGCTGCATTACTACCATTTACTGCAAAATTGGCCTCCTTTGTAGTCAAGATATTTTGCTTCTCTTCATCCATCTTCATTTTATTCATCCAGGAGTGACAAATATTAGTATATGAAATCTATTCTTCTATGGACGAAATAACTTAACTACAAGAAATAGTCCAGGTGGAAGTGTTGAGGATAAACACAATATCCTTTCACATGGTGACAGGTAGAAGTGTTGTATGATTCCAATAGCATGTCACATATGGAAAATGATTCAATTCATTTAAGATTGCCTATGCCTTTCAACTGTTTCCCCTCAAATTAGTAGCCTTTATTTTTTTCTATTTTTTGCAACCCAAGAAAAACCAAAAATATGGATTAATGAATAATAGAAAGAGCACTTCATGTCTGTAATCGAACAAGACATACCAAGTTCTGATTTGCAAAGCGATGTTCGTATCCCTGAATAACTTTCCTTATTAGTGACTCAACAATCTACAAATTAGCAATGCAATTTTCAGTCTTTATATTCATCAAACATACTAAAGAGAGATCAACGACCTATTCAAGCACAGTATGCTTACCAATGGGATTTCTTCTGGTTTCTTATCTAAGAGAATTGTGCGGACAACCGTGCTAAGGGAATCTGAAGTAGTCTATAAAAACAAGACAAAAGTCATGACTGAGTGTGAAATAAGAAATTTTACTACGTTGCAGCACTTACCTCATAGGATTCTGGAGAAAAATCAGTAGATAACTTTTGCTCTCCTGGAAAACCATTTTGGGTAGCCTCTTCTGAGTGGATTCTCGCATTCTTATTCATAAAAGCATCAGAATTCTTAAGTATAAAATAATTTCCAGAAGCCAAAGGCTTTGAAATGCCACCATATTTACATGCAGCTTGCCTCCCTGTTTTCTTACATTCACTGAACGACTTCAGAGCAAGAATACAGTCCACGATTCGAACACTTTTGCCACCCTATATACAAATTGGCAGATAAAAGAACATCAAGTTTTTTAAAAGTAAACTTTGCACAGTAATAATTAGTTCCAAGTACATTGTAAACCTTGAGTTACAAGAAAAGAATTGTGACATGCGACTCTCTTGAATCAGGATGAAATAACTACCTTCTCCAAATCAGACACCTCAAATGTTGGGAGGCCAAAATCTTGTATAACGACAAGGAAGTTTCGCAGATTTTCAAAGTACTGATAGGCACACAAAGCTGAGCCATCTGCAGGGACAGCATTATCTGATGGGACTGCGACAATCTAGAAGTATTATCAAAATTGACAAAAGATTGGCTCAGATATTTGGCATGTGCGACAGCTTAGCATACAAAACTAGAAAATTGAAGGTGAGAAGTGTAACCTTGGTTATGGCGTCTGGCTGGACCTTGTTCAATGTGTTGCAGAGGACAATGCCATTTCTGAGTCCAAGCTGGAATTCCTCCTCAGAGGGCTCTTCTGGCAAGTCCCTTGCACACACTACCCCAACCGTCTTTCGCAACCAACTTGCAGCTTCATGCCTTCTTGTTGCTGTATTAACCAAAACAGGGAAATCAGTGCACCTTCCTCTGAAATATCATAATAATCAAAGACAGAGATGCCCCTGAAACTTAGAGGTATTTCTGGTAATAATAAGGCCAGAATTAAATTTCCTTGGTGGAGTAGTCATCCAACTAAAAGGAGCTGTCAAATTCCATTCTACTGATTTGGTATGTCTTGATGTTAGCTTACCAAGGTGTCATGCTAGCATTGTGTTTGTAATTTGTAATTAAGAATGTGTCTCATCAATAATCACAGCAGTAGTTCACCAAAAAAGGAATGGAAAAAAAAAACAATCACTGCAGTATAATTCGCACAGCTGCTCCGCTTGTACAGCACTGTATTGTGGCTATAAATAGTTGATTCAGTCCAAACCAACATGTTGCAAAACTGTAGATAAATAACAAGACATAAAACCTTTCCTTTCTCCAGTGAAGTGAGATCCACAAAGCATGGATCACATTAAGTCTACGAGACTAAGCTCAACAGGACCTCAAATCAAAATCGAAACAGTAAACTACTAGACAGGCTGTTGTTGCATCACTACATGCCACGAGGAAGGATCATGGCACCCAAATCGTACCGAAAAATTTGAAAATTCGAACCCGTCCTCACTGAATCAAACAAACTTCAGTGTCAAACCGATCGATCCACTGCAGCACGAAGACGAACGCTCTCCGTGCCGAATCGCCCAACCTTTCCTTTCCTCCCAACGCGCCCAGCTAAAACCAACAACACCTTACAACAACAGACACTAAACAATCCGCCCCACCCCCTGACCCTGATCCAGCGCGCGCGCGATCCGCGCTGCGGCAGGTGCCCAAGAACAACCGAGTGAATGAACTCACCGGCCTCCTCCGCCCTGCGCGCGGCCACGTCGTCGTCCCCGACGCTCCCGCCGGCACCCCCTCGCATCGCCTCCTCCAGAACCGTCGCCGCCGCCGCCGCCGCCGCCATTCCCGACGCACAGTCAGTCGTCCAAGAACCCCCCCGAGCCACCAGCACCGGTTCTTCCGACAAAGCGCGCGGACAAGATCGGGCCGTGGAGAGGAGAGAAGAGGAGAGAGAGAGTGTGTAGTCGTGGAGGGTGGACTGCACTCTGCTGGAGGTGGGGGGCGGCAGTGGGAGGGAGGGAGAGGTGGGTCTTTCTTGGAATCGGGCGGCGCTGGTTTCGAACGGCGATGGCGCTCGGAGCGGTTGGGAAGGATGTGGACGTTGGGGGGGTGAAGTTGGAATAGGGAGATATCGTGGGCTGATCTGCAAAATGCTGTACCTTTGTTTACGTGCACATAGCCACGCAACTACATTTTCTTGACTCTCTCTCTCTCTCAAAAAAAAAAAAAAAC
>JAKNSH010149330.1:0-26753 GCA_027790015.1 Cymbopogon flexuosus | reverse complement strand
TCCAGTACATTTGACTCACTCAAATATGATGCTTCTGCTATAACCGTGGTAAGCAACTAGTGCCCCTCTGCGCTTTTCCTTTTATATTATGTGTAACATGCTTATGCCATGAACACAGACAATCTAACGTACATACATTGTGGGGAGAGATCAAGAGAACCTGAAAACAGCTAATTTGTCGCTTTCAAAACTGATAATGAATACAGCACATAAGTAATGATTAATTGGTATCATAGAAAGCTTTCGGTGATCTTAATTAGTTCTTGCAATAAGAGGCTAACAGGAGCATTAAACAAGTGATCACGGCGTACCAGTATCTGCAGTAGAATACTCGTGGAGAACATGAACGCGAGTCCAGCGAGCCTGTCATGGGAGGAATTAATGGAACAAAGCTTTGTGTAAACGGAAAACAAAAGTTAGAAAAGACTGAGGACAATGAACTTACACTGTAAAGAGAAACATCATCAGCAATTGAACAGCAGCATCCAGCACAAAGGTATGGAGGGCAAGCACACAAGTAACAGATAAACAGAATTAGTAAAAGAAGCTCTTGAAGCTATTTGAAGAAGAAAGGTAGCTGTCAGTCTAATACAGTACGAGCTAATCTGAGCACTAGATTCTAAAAATAATCTATTTTGAAAAAAAAAAAAAAGTTGGACTTGTCAAAACAGAAGGTAAAAATCACGCAAGAGCACTATGAGCTAACTGCGTGCATTCCACGAGGGTTTTTGCAGAAATCTGATTCACAGGCTGCTGCCAAGTGCCAAAACAAGCTCCCACCCCCCTGATCCAAAACGAGCACTTGCAAACCTAACCTCGATCGAAGGAACAATCCAGTGCTGGCGGTGCCGCGACCCGACTAACAAGGGATACAGACTTCACCATTCCATACCTACCTCAGAGCCACCATCCATAATCTAATTGGGATCTCCGGAGCCCTGAATTGGAAGAGAACAAGCGAACCCTTCCATCGGATCGGAACCGAACCCTAACAACAACCCAATCGCCCCGACTCCATGCAAGAATCGGGGTTCCAAACAACGGGAATCGAAGCGGGACTCGAGAAAAACGTTGGAATTCCGGAGAAGAAGGGCCCTAGACGCACCCACCTTCGACGGTCATCGCCATCTTCGCCTTTCCTCTACAGCGAGCGTTGCGGAGGGGACACCACACAGGGGAGAGGGAGACTCGAGACTTTTTTTTTTTCTTGGCCCCGTTCCGTTTCATCGCTGACGAGACACAAGAGGAGCCGACGCGTTAGGCCGTGCCGAGACTGTCATGTGGGTCCCACTACAAGTTGGAGGCCCACCAGTAAGAGACCCGTCAACGGGCAACGGCAGGACGCCGTTAGGTTAGGGTATCAGACGATCGTCAAAACGCCCAAACGGCAAACGCCGCAGCGAGCAGCCGCCACCAATCACTTCGGCGGCGATGGGGCGGCTGACCGAGGAGCAGGCGGCGCGCGAGGCGGGCAAGGCGGGGACCAACGCCACGTCCCTTGACCTCACCCACCGCGCGCTATCCGATGTAAGTGGACTGGAGTATCTCACTCTCATCGGCCCGTGCGTGCTGCTCTGTTACTCACATTCCTTGCTTTGTGCTGCTGCTGCTGCGTGGTGGGTGAGCAGGTGTCGTGCCTGAGCAGCTTCAAGTACCTGGAGCACCTCGACATCAGCTTCAACTGCCTCGTCACCCTCGAGGTACCTCTTGTTACTGCATAAATAAACAACTACTCTAGTTACGCACAATCCTTCTAAAACATTGAGGATTGGGGGGCACACAAGTTAAATTTGTATGCCTCCGGTGAAATCTCACTCGTTGGTATAATATCATGCTCTTATTATTATCTCTTTGATTGCATTTTCTGGTCTCTCTGGTCTCACAAACTGCCCAGTACTCATAATATATAAATTCAGACATGGTTCAAAAGTTTGGCACCTATGCAATCGTTTTCATGAGTACTGGGCACCAGTGATTTTGGTTCATGGAAACATATAGTAGCCTGCTACTGCTTGAACCTCAACTGCTCTGCTTATATGCGCCTATTTTCGCTTAAATAATTGCTTTTATGTTACCAAGGGTTTGTCCTCCTGTGCCAATTTGAAGAAGCTTTTGGTTAAAGAGAACAAGCTTGTGAGCTTAAAAGGTGTTGAAGGGCTCTCAAAGCTGCAGGTGAGTTACCTCTCTGCCCTGTCGTCAAACCCCCTGTCGCTTTGACTCTCTCATCTCACTTGGGAGTTGTACAGGTACTGAATGCTGGCTACAACAAACTTACAAAAATGGATGAGGTCGCATCTTTAACAAGCCTGGGAGCATTGATCCTTAATGGTAATGCAATTGTTGAATACTCTAGACTGTCCGTTACTCCTATTTCCCTTGTTGGTAATATGTTGATTTCACAAGAGAACCTTTGCAATTTCTAATGCAGATAATAATATTTCTTCCATCTGCAAGCTTGACCGATTGCAACAGTTGAATACACTTGGTATGTAAGTCGAAACCGCGCTTGTGTAGTGCCTTGAGCTGGATTACTTTACCCTGCGCTGTTCACAACTTTGTTATTACAACTATAGAAATCTGCATGGTCAATAATAGTTTGTGTGCACATGACATTTGTTTTGTTTCCCCTTCTATATTTATATTTCAAACCAATCACCTAATAAAAAAAATATTTTTTTTCATATAGGATCTATGAGACAATAGATAACTATGTTTCACTTCACTTAGTTCTAACATTTACTCTCCTGTAGTTCTCTCTAAGAATCCTGTTTTTACCATCGGCAATGCTTTGGTCAAGGCTAAGTCTATGAAAAAGGTATTATTCATATTTTTATCCTTATTAGTAGTTAGTAAGGATGTGTTTCTTCTGTGTGGAGCCTATTTCTAGCTCTCTTTTTTTTTTCTTAAAGACCAGCCTATTTCTAACATGAATGACTAATGTGTTGCTGTTACTTCTGTCCATAGCTATCCTTGTCTCACTGCCAAATAGAAAATATTGGATCTTCTCTTGCCGAGTGTGTGGAACTGAAGGAACTTAGGCTTTCTCACAACAAGATCAGTGTATGATTTCATTGGTGGTCCTTTTTGCACTTTGATTGGTGTCCTAGCATATATTTGTCTATTGCACTTGATGACTGTGACTTCTGGATTGAATCTACAGACAATCCCTTCAGATTTGGCTAAAAATGTGAAGATCTTGAATCTTGATTTGGGGAATAACTTTATTGAGAGGAGTTCAGATTTGAAGGTTTGCACCTATCACTGTTTGCCGATTAATCTGTCATGATTTTTTTACTGTAACCGTCACTTGTTTTGTTAACAGGTACTTTCTGAATTGCACTACTTGAGGAACCTTAATTTGCAGGGAAACCCTGTTTCTGAGAAAGACAGTCTTGTCAAAAAGGTGATTCCCCCTGACCAACTTGAATTTTTTTTTTTTTTTTTTTTTTTTGTATGTACTGCAATTCTGTACTAATTCCAGTGTTCTCTCAGGTTAAGAAACTTGTGCCAACCTTGCGCATATTGAATGCAAAGCCCCTAGAGGCCGCCTCCAAGAGTGATAAGAGCTCTAGAAAAGAGAATCCTCTGAGCAAAGATAAAGACCCTATTGGGATTGATACAAAGAAGGATAAAAGGAAGAAATCTAAACAAGAGTTAAAGGGCCTTGAAGAGCTTGGCGTCCAGAGTATTTCCACAGGTGTCACCACTTTGAACCCTAGTAAACATGAAGTGCCAGATGGTAAGGAAAGGAAAAAGGTCAAGAAGGAAGCTAAGACGAAGAAATCGGAAGAGCTAGACCATGCCAATAACAGTAACTTAAAGAACAAAGACGTTCAATCTTCTGTCTATGATACCAGCATGAAGGACAAGAAAGAAGCCAAGAGGAAGAAATTCGTTGACGAAGAAGATGTAGATGCTGAAGGAATAGACAATACAGAAATCTCATTTGCAGATTTAATGTTTTCCAATGTGGGCAACCCAGAAACTAAGCTAAAGGACAGCTCAACCCAGGAAGCAGCTCCTGATGGAAAATCTGTTGGAGGTCTGGTAATTGATCACACGAAGAAGAGAAAGAAATCAAAAGGTGTTGTCACCATCACTGACTCCTCAGCTCTTAAGATGTTTTCCTCAATGCCAGATGTAGGAGCAGGAGGGCTTGGCCTGTCAGGATGGGATGAGTAATGCTTAGTTCGCTAGTGCCATAAGTTTGCTGCCTGATGAATATCGTTTCATGTAATTCTTTTGTAGAATCACCTTGCTACAAGAACTATATAGTAGTCACCATCCAGTCTGCTCAACAGTGATTTGGGCCACCGCACTTGGAACATTTGAATTACCAGTGTCATGGTTTGGAGTTTTTCCAAGGCAAAATGATGGCAGAAACCTCAATTTTATTTGAATTGAGCAGCATTTTCTTCTCTTCCCATCAATTACATTTATGCGGTGTGATTTGAGGAACAAACCCCTCCAGATGAGGTGGTGCGTCATCAATTCAACTCATAAGTTTGGTGGAATAACTATATTTCTCACGCTTGCACTAATTATAAGCTACTCCATTCTAAATTATAAAATGTTTTTGCTTTTTCTAGATACATAGGTTTTACTATTCACTTAGATATATGCACTATCTAGATACATAGTAACATAAATGAATATGTAGAGAGAACAAAATGTCTTTTGGAATGGAGTTAATCTTATGGGAAATAGATGATGAGAAATAAGATGGTGATTAACACTTCATTCCATTCTATAAAAAATGAGAATGGACCACTCCTGCTATCAATAGAATTGGAGAAAAAGGAAGAAAAAAACGTTTTACATGACAATAAAGCGCAAATGAGCCACGGTGGAACTGTTGATTTTTACAAAGTTTTGAACATGACAATAAAGCGCAAATGAGTCATGGCAGAACTGTTGATTTTTGCGAAGGAACTTCGATTTTCTTCCCCTTTCGTCAGCCTCTCATTTACTATGTGTTGTTTGAACAGTTACAATTGAACATAGCTGCTGAAATCCTAAGCTAGGGCACTTCATACAAGTGATTGTTTAGTTTTCCACGTTAGGATCCTTCAGTCCACCAGAGGTAATTGTTTAGGGGTACTATCGTAGACGCTTGCAAATAAGTTCATATGGAGGAACTTTGTCAACTGCAACAAGGGTAAGGCAACATTAAGTCATAAGCTGCATGATCGAGATAATAGATCAACTACACTTCAAACCAGGATGAGAGCAATAGCAATCATACCATTTCCCCAGCTAACCCTTGTGGGTTGTGAAGCTAGCATCTTCCTGGCAAATGTTGCAACATCATCTAGAGTCATTTCTTCCATACATTGAAGGAAGTGGTCAATAGGCTTCCTGTTATTATGGCAACAAAGCAGAAAAAAAAGGATCAATAGTTTACTACACATTTAAATTTAACACTGAAGTACCTCGAATACAGACTTACCTGCAACCATAAGATAACAACTGCCTTCCAATATCTTCTGCAACAACTACCTGCAGTAATGTTAACAGAGAATGACAAGTCTTATTAAGAAATACCTGACAGGAAACAGGAAAATAGACCAGGGATCCATGATTACCCTAGATTCAAGATTCATTAATACAGATGAAATCGTTGAGTTTTTTGCTCGTTGCAGTTCAACCTCTGTTACTGAGCACATACAAACCAACAATTTTAGAACAGGCAGTGAAAATGAATAGCCATTACTCAAGCTTTTCAACCAAGTAGGCCATCATTCCTACCTTCTCCAGGAGTTGCAACAGCAATTAATTCACTTACTGCAATGTCAACAGCCTTTGCCACAAAATCTGATGGCTGGACTAGTCAAAATAGGCAAAAAGGAATACACATGTCAGAGCCCCATACAAAGAAGCAAAGGTAAAATCTGTCGTGTTCAACAAAAGCATAGTTGCTAGCATGAACCAACGTTGTTGTTGACTGCTCTAAGATGTGAAATGTATCTCCAGCAGTACTTTTCAGTGACAAAGCTAAACAAGTATACCCACCATGTTAAATAGCAGTAAGGCAACATGTGATGATCATGTTGACCAAGTTCAGTCACCACCGTTCTTATTCATATTGTGCATTTTCTATAGGCTGATGGACCATCATAACACTAGCAGGAAGACACTGAACAACAAAGATATATCGAGGCCAACTAGTGCCCAATGGATGTTGTGTAAGGACGAAAGCAGGATGAAAGAGCTGGCCTTAATTAGGGATGAAAAAAGGTCGATAAAAATATTTTCTATATGAAAACGATTCCCCGGTCGATCGGAAGCTCACCATATTTTCAATTGAACTATATACGGTGCGAAAAAAAAATCAGAAGATCAAAAGTTTAAATATGGTTATGGTCTGAAACGGTCATAAACGACGTCATTTTTACGGAAACGATTCCTGGTAAATGAAATGCTCCATTTCCATTTTCATCCCTAGCCTTAAAACCACTAAAAAATTCATAATCATGGAACACGATCGTACACAAAAATATCAAATTTACAAACTTCAGTTGAAAGAAGAAACAAGTTTAATTAAGAAAACATGAGACATAGAACCATGTCAGAAAAGGTTAGCTCACCGTGGTTAAGTAGATACCGAAGAGGCCACTGTTGTCATATACATTACTAAATGCAGAAAAAGACTCAACAGAGCTATGTTTATTTAGGACACGCAGATCTGCAAAGAAACAACAATTGAGCATAACCTTCATCAGAAATATTTCACCCACCAAAAAACCTAAGTGTATACAGCAAAACAAAGAAATAAGATATAGATAATGCAGCATGTGATATACTTCTAAAGTGTAGCACAGTTTTTGAGATTCTATGCAATCTAAGTACATTTTCTATAGCCATCCAAAGAGTTGAACAATCATCAAGTGTTCAGGACTTACAAAGCCGTGAATGCATCCCTTTTCCAGGACCACCAGAGGAGAATGAACCACCACCACCCATTAAAGTCTGCCAAATGTAATTATTGTGTATGGACGTTCATGGATTAACAAATTAGATAGGAAGTTGAGATCAATGTACCCCCAGCTAGTTACTAGAAAAATCAGAATCATTAGCTCCACCTGTATGACAGTCATAATTGTAGCGTCTCTCTCTTGAAGCCAGCCCCCTGGCACTTCAAAAGCTAATGCAACATGTGTCACCTGCATAAGACATCAAGATGAGCAAAGACTATATCCAGTACATTGAATCGAAGTAGAACAAAATGAAAACACCAAACGAAAAAGGGTATATATAGCCCATATAGAGTGGAAAGATCATATTACATCTGAATCTGCTCTGTGTCTGGAATCCCCACCAACATATGTAGACTTTGGCTTTTCCATTGAGGTCCCCTTGTGCCAATCTTTCAACAAAAGATCTGCATAGCCTAGCAAGTGTTCGTGATCAACACCTGATGCTGCTAGAACCACACGATCAGCAGTATAATTTTCCTGTTACATACATATCATTATTCTCAATCTTTTTGCATAATAATGTTTTATCAATTTTGGAAAGAAAACAGAAAAATAACCATATGAGAACCAAGACGTGCTAGTAATTTTGGCTTATCTATGGTATCATGAGCAATAACACATTAGCATCAAATGGTTGCAGCATTCCCTTAGTCTTATCTACATTTACAGTCAACACATACTGACTACTTCAGTGCTGATAAGTTCTTGTGTGCTACCTACCTGACAGTACCAAGAGTTGCATTCCAACACTAAATTAGACAATTTGAAGAACCGTTATGCAGTATGTATTTGTGAACTGATAATATTAAGTTACAAACCTAAATTACAAAGTACCTACCATAACTTAAATGTGTATATGTTCCATGCTGACTAGTTTAATCTGATACTGCTGAGGTGTGGTCACTTCAACCTATGTACTTATTAACAGTAATGAGGAATGCAGAAATCAAATGAATAAAGGGGGGAAAGTGACCTTACATGATAGAACTTTTGAATAATTTTGTCATTAATTCTCGCAAGAGCATCCTCAGGAGCTATTAGCGGATTTGCAAGAGCACCCGAAAATCCAACAAGGTTAAGTTGTTCATGAAGAAACCTCTCAGGGTTCTTCTGCAGCTCCTGGACTTCCTCTCGAGCAAGGACCAGCTGACAAAACAGGACGACTATGAGTCAGTGAACAAACAGTAAAGCACCACGAAAGAGCGTCCACTTCCATTGAGGAAGGAGTCCAATCCATCACGCGTCACCTGCCGTTCGACTTCTTCCTGGAGGAAGAGCGGATTGCGCATGCAGTCGATGAGGATCTCGAGAACCTCCGGCATGTATCCCTTGAGCGTGTCACAGCTGTAGACCATCTGCTCCCTTGAAGCAGAGGCGCCGACATTGCTCCCGGCATGCTCGAGCTGGTGCACGATGTTGAGGTGGCTCCGGTGCTTTGTGTCCTTGAAGGCCATCCTCTCCAGCAGGTGCGACACGCCGGTGGTCTCCCCGGACTCGTAGACGGAGCCGGAGTTGACGAAGAAACCGATGCACGCTGAAGGACCCTGCCGGAGACGAGCCCCACAAAGCAGCTTCAGAATCAGCCCGCGCTGTTGCTGGAGAAAATAGAAGGAACAGCAGGAGAAGGTATTTTTGGGCGGTACAGCAGCTGTGTGCTGCGCATTACCGGGACGTCCTCGGTGGCGACGCGGAGGCCGTTGGGGAGCGTGGTGACCCGGGTGGGGCTGCGGCTCAGGTTGTCGGGGAGGCACGGCGGGAGTTCGAGCCCTGGAAGAGGGCGCAGGAGTGAGCCCTCACAGTCGGCGAGGGCTTCAGCGGCGGAGAGCCGTCGCGCCGCCGCCGTGGGTTCCAGTCCGCACACCTGCAGCGGGATGGGACGGGAGCGGCGAAGCGTGAGGCAAAGCAACACCGGTGGCCGGTAACAGGCGATAGAGCGAGGAGAACCGGACGGTCGCTTACCTTGCGGAGGGCGCGCGTGGCGGAGGTGCGCAGCCGCGGCAGCATCCTGGAGAGCATCGCCATCGGAGGCGACGGCGGTGGAGTTTGGCCGCCCAAATCAGACCTTGGGGAGGACTCGGCAAGGCGAAGTGGTTGGTGTTTGGATTGTTTGGGCCGTAGGGTTTTATTTCATAATAGGCCTTCGCCTTTCGTCTTGTGCTAATGGGTTGGGCTTCGGCCCAGTACAAAGAGCACTCGCTTGGCGCGCTCTTGTCCTGGGGCTGGGGGTCCTTCCTTATCCAACGAACAAGGCCGAGCAGAGGCACTGGCTGGAGCTGCAGCTGCTTCCTCCATTGCCTCTCCTCTCATGGAGGCTTCCTTGCTCGTCGCTCCAAAGCCTTCCATGCCCAGGACCGTATCTTCCATCTTCTCCGCCAGAGGACTACCCGCTAGAAGTTGGAGGTGCCTCGCCGTCGCTGACACCACCACCACCAAGGTGACCTGCGACTTCGATCCATGCCCAGCACGCTCTCTTCTTCCTTCTCATATGATTCTTGATATCGAAGTCCAGTTCTTGTCCTGTGCAAAACAGCAGCTCGGTACCCGCTCAGAACGAGGCAACGTCGATGCCCCGTTGCAGCACCTAGCGCCAAGCAAGCAGGCAACGACGGCGGGAGCTCGCGGCAGCCTGCTCACCGCCGTCACGGCAGCGCTGCCATGTCACGCTTTACCAGCCACCGGGGCGGTGGAATCGGGACTGTCGTCGTCGTCGTCGTCATCGCTGGACACCCTGTACCGCGCGGCGGCGGTGCTGGGCGACCTGGACCCGGCGACGGCGAGTGCGGTGGCAGGCGTGGCGGGGCCGGTGCTGTCGGCGTTCGGCTTCCTCTTCATCCTGCGGATCGTCATGTCGTGGTACCCGAGGCTCCCCGTGACGGAGTTCCCCTACGTGGTGGCGTACGCGCCCACGGAGCCGTTCCTCGCCGTCACGCGCAGGGTCATCCCGCCGCTCGGCGGCGTCGACGTCACGCCCGTCGTCTGGTTCGGCCTCGTCAGCTTCCTCAGCGAGATCCTCGTCGGGCCACAGGGCCTGCTCGTCCTGCTCTCGCAGCAGCGCTAGCCACCAACCACCACCGCGTTTTGCTTTCTTCGATTCGTTCATTGTGACTACTAATGTCACCATGAACGAATGGTGCGTGACTACTATTTTATGAGAGGCAATCACTGCAAACTAGACGGCCCAGAATCAATCAACAGAATCATCATAACGCATGATTCATGCAATAAAAACAAGGGATGAATTTCCTATGAATTAGTAGTTGCCATTTACAAGGGCACACTTCGTGCCATGTCTATTTTGATACAGATCATAAATATTTCCACACGCCACCATTGGATACGGCCAACTTATTCTGTATCCCGTATAAAAATCAATCAGACTGACATATCATGTCAGGACTATGTACTACGCTATCCCATCTAATAGCCTTTCCTCCTAACACTTTCTGGTGTATATTTCCTTCCTCCGTTCCGTATCGCAAAATTCCTCAGATCAGAGGAAAAGAAAAAGGGAAAATCTTCAACAAAAAGTAAATGCTCTGTCACACACTCTGCACCCGAGTGACGAGTCTCTTCATGTGCTTTGCAACTTCTAATTGCCTCCACCGATGAAGAAGCATAAATTGGTGACAACAGTACTTCGCACAACTGGCAGGTAACTAGCGATTAAAGTCGGCTGATGGCATTGGTTATTGGTGGATGGAACAGAGCTCCCATTTTCCTTCGCCATCAATGAGTTTCAGTTCCATGGAATGGAAAGGAATCAGAGCAGGCCTCTGCAAACAAATAAACAACAGAGCAACTCGGTCATACGTATTTCAGAAATGAGCAGGAAACGCTGAGGGGCCACAGCAAGGGAACTGCAGACTAGAAAAAAGAATAGTATGGTGACACTTACTTGAGAGGAGGTGATGACAGTTATGCCCATGTTTGTTGCTAGCCTGTACAAATGCTCCTCAACGTCCACACTTGTGGCACTGCAAAGAGGGGGCTTCATAAGTACCGCACAGTGTGGTCAAGAAATGAAACGAAAGTATGAAAAAAAAATTTGAGACATACTTGGTGCATTCATCGAGGATGCCATATTTAGGACAGTGAAAGAACAGACGAGCCTGAAAAGAAAGCAGTTCCTCCCACTTAGCACAAAGGTAGAGATTCATTTGTTTAGTCAGCTTAAAAATCATAAGTCTTAATCACTGACCATCCCCAGCCTCTGCTGTTCTCCCAAGGAGAGAATATCTTCCCAGTTAGGAGTAGCATCCCAGCCTTCTCTTTCTAGAAGATACACCAAGCGAACATTCTCTAGAATCGTCTTAAGGTGATCGTCCAACATCTTGGAAGCTGTGGACTTGTCACCTACATCACCAATGTATATTGTTGAATGTTACTATTTTCAAAGTAACAGCAAGAAACAAAGATAGGTGGCACCTACTTGTTTCGCACGAGAGCATCTTCAACTTTGCCTCCTCATGAGAGAGAGGGTATATGATTTGATCTCTCAAGGTTCCAAGACAAGTATATGGACGTTGAGGAACGTTAAAAATTCCTTCAGATGGCTTGGTAAGTCTACCAGAAGCAATGGGCCACAAACCTCGGAGCACCCTAAAAATGGAACTCTTTCCGCTACCATTTGGACCTTCAAGGAATAGAAACCATAGTAGAGATTAGAGAAACAATGTCAATATGGTGCTAAATTTAAATCAGATAAAAGCCGCAACACAATGTACCAGTCACAAGAAGGCTTTTCCCTTGAGATACATCACAAGACAGTTGGCTAGCCAATAGCTTCTGTGATGGTGTTACAATATCCACGCCACGGAAGGAAATTATTTCTTCGGCGGTTGCATTTATAGCATCAGAAGGCACGACAGGATCTAGATGAACAGCAATATAATATTCAGGTGCAAGCAAGTGATAACATCAAAAGAGAAAGGTATAATCCAAATTTATCATTCGTGAACTACAAATATTCAGTTACAATCAACCTGTCATACCACTACCTACTACTAGCACCACTAAATTTCAGTATGAATTGACACTTACTGCTTTGTGATGCCTGTAGAAGCTCCTCAAGCTCAAATATTCTGTTAATACCACCAGAGAGTTCAAGGAACTTCTTGTGTAACTCAAGAATATCACCAAATGCTATGAAGCTTTGTGACACCACAGATGCCAAAAACCTCAGAGCATGTGCCAGATCTCCTATAATTCCGAAAACACGAGAGCATACTTTCAAAACTCTATGCAAAAAGTAACACCACACAAAAAATGGAAGCGCTGCCAAGGTTTTTGTTTAATAATGGAACTTTCAAGATTAATGCCAACCTTGAGTTGAAGTCAAAGCTCGGTCTCCCTTGTGCTCCCAAGCATATAACATACTCAGCCCCCATGTCACATTATGAGGAAGTTGTTTCGTCACAAAATCATCAAAAATGCCATAAAGCCATTTTTTTCTCAATAGAACCTTTGAGTGGTTGAGCAATGTCGTGAATTTAGCGTCAATCATCTGTTTTATGGAGGGGAAAAGCATAATGTGAGGGCACAAAATTTTACCAAGAATAGATCATGTATCAGATGACAAAATAAAATACAAAATTGTATTTTTAGCACTATATGATTTAATCAACAGATAAACTTGTGAATTAACAATGTTAAATGTATGAAGATCCTATCTAATAGGCATATATGCCTATATATAGGATCTTCATACATTTAACAAACAACATATACAGCACTTGGCATTTGGGATTTTGATTGAACCTCAAGACTGATTAAAATCAAGTATCATAAACTACCAGACAACAATTTCACAAGTGACAGAATACAGACATGTAATAATTTTGTGCAGCATTCATGTACTATGAAGAAACTTACAGCTTTCTCCCTTGATCCACCACCAAAGAAAGCAATTGACTCAGCATGTGTCCGCAATCTTGAGTGCATGAACCTTGATAAAGGTTTCAGGGCCAACAAATTAAATCTTTTCAGAAGATATGAAGGTAATAAACTTTGCTAATGCTCGATGCAGTATTACTAACCTGAACATGCCTTCAAGTTCTTGTTCTTGGTTTGCAAGATCACCGAAGTCAGGGGAGACAGCTCTTAGAAAACCAAGACCTAGGAACATGTAAGCATACAGTATAGCAACCCCTCTTCGCCCAGACAAAAGCTTCATTCTCCATGTAAACCTGGTGAATTCCAATAGGGTTAGAAACCAAAGCTCATTATTAAGAAAGACATGGCCAAAACTATGAGATCATGAGAGAGGTCTCACCAAATAATATCAACTAGTGGCTTCACCATACCAGTAAGCAAGCCAGCAAGTTCATTGGTCAGCTTCTCTACATCATGTGTCATTCTTTGGTCTGCATCCATATTCATACCTGAAATGTTGAATACCTGAAAGATAAGCTAGAAGTGATCAGTTCTCGTGGAAAACATATATGTTACGCTCCACACAATACGGAATCTACCAAAATTTCAAAACAGTGACCAATGTCAACTTCAGCTATCAAATCTATAGCCAACTTAAATGCAAAACAACCTGGTTGGTGTACAAAACTCAATACCATGCCATTGAATCCCTCCACCATATATTTTCAGTATCAACTTTCAGGAAAGCAAACAGCCCAAGAAGTGTTTACGAACAGATTAATCAGTTACTAAATGCCAAATGCAGAAAAATATGACAGTATCAAACTGTCACATTTTGAAGACCCTGTTTATTAAATTACTCGAGATATATACACATGGGACAAAAACAAGGAAAAACGCTGCCACATAGTGCAATAAAAGCCTGGGTGAGTATCCAATGGGAGAAAAGTTCACCTTGTAAAAAGCATTTCTCTTCAAATAATATTGAAGCAGATGATTGGTCATGCGAATCCGCCATCCAAGGGCAATTCTTGAAGTAAGATTTCTGTGAAGAAACAATTAATCAGATCATGGAACCGGATATATAGATTAGTTAATTCCAAAAGCAGCTTTGTATGCCTGGAAGAATGATAATTGGATTCATCATTCATGCAGTGAAGATTCTATCAGGAACCAAATTTGGTATCTAGAAAATACTTCAAATGAGCGGAACCATAAACTACCTCAGTGAGGGTGACACAACGGAATTTGCTGCACTTTGCAGCACACTGATGCCAGCCAAACGAATGAAGGCAGCTTTGTCCTGCTCCAAGACATACTTGACACTTGTTCCTGTCACAATCAATATTAGAATTAGTATATTGTGCAAGCTATCAGTTCTAGTTTGTGTAGTTAGCAAAGAGAAGACAAATGGTGCCAATGCAAGCAACTGCCTACTTGCTTATCAAACAGCATATACCATTCAATGAAGCTATACGATCTGAAATCCAAGTGCGGGAGAATACAAGTAATGCTACTGCAAGCAGCTGCCCTCCTTGTTTATCAAATAGCTTTGGAACCTGGCAATCGAATATTTAGGAACAATATTAGAACTGAAGGACCTACAACATCCCAGATTCATTGTATATCAGGTCCAAGAGGAAAGAAGTCAATGAACGGTAAGAAGCAAAATGTATCCTAGCACTACAATGGATTATAAAATTACAACTGTGTACCAGTATTTGAGACATTGCAGCAACTCTGACAGGCAAAGGTCTTGGAGAGCATTGCAATTGTGTGACAACAGATGATTGTACTGTATGTTCTATTTCCATACTGGGGGAAGATGCTATGACCTCTGTTGAATAGGACTGCTTCTTGGACTTCATTGATGCATTGCCCTGGGAAACAGAATCCAGTTAAAGATAGAAGATAAGCCAAATAACACATGGAGGTAATAGATGATATTCTAAAAACATAGCAAGAACCTTTTTGCTGGTGTTGAAAGCCCTTTGAACAGTAAGTGCATCAGACTTGCGATCATTTTCTGATGACTTCAGCACATCAAACTCAACTTCAGGAGAGAAGGAAGAACCATTTCTAAAAGAATAAACTCGATTTCAACATTGCTTTCTCAGTGCCAGAAAAAATAATTAAAAAAAAAGAAAATAGAAGTATATTTCTGTAACCTGTTGTCCTGAATATCCCACCCTCCTTCACCATCTAAGGATAAAACAATTTCATGAAATGCAACTAATGCTGGACGGTGAGATATTGTTATGCATGATGTGCCCATTGCTCGAACCCTTTTGCAGAAACGCTCTTCCATATCAGTAGTCACAGCACTAGTGCATTCATCCAGGATAGCAAACTTGGGCTTATGATAGAACAGTCTAGCCATTCCTAATCTTTGCTGCTCACCAAGAGACAATTCGTCACCCCAATTAACTTCCTTGTCAAGAGGATAGCGTTCTAGCAAGTATTCCAGATCAACCTGCAACCAACAGACAACATTAAGGATTTCCAGCTTGCAAAAACAAAGTGAAAAGATGATGGCAAATGCTTTGAGAGGCTAATTTATGAACTGCATAGATATCATTGTTATTACATTCTTTAGAAGATCCACCATGCCACCATAGCTGAGTGGTTCAGTCTCTTGGTCCGCTGTGAGTGGATAGATTAACTGGTCGCGAAGTGTTCCGACAGCTGTATATGGTCTCTGAGGCACATAAAATATTTCCTTGTTGAGATTGGAACCAACACCAGGTTTGACAATATGACCAGATACCATCGGCCACAGACCACCAAGAACACGGAAAAGGGAGCTTTTTCCACTACCATTGGGACCTGAAATAGAAGTTAAGGCACATTACAAATTAAACTCCCATGGCTGCAACTTCTATAAAGCAAAAATAAATAGATATAACAACAGAATTCGGCATACACACAAACCGTCAAGAAAAAACGTATACTTGACAGACCTTCCCCACATTCAAGGAGATTAGCTTTCTTTTTTTGAAGATGGTTATTGTTGCTAATGTAAGCCGGAAAAATGATCAAGAAAAATTTATGCAAGACTGATCATCAGTAGAATCAGATCAATCAACCATGCAAGCAAGCTCAATGCATCTGGGAAAACAGCATACACTGGCTTGGTTTAATAGTTTTAACCGCCCTTTAAGCCGAAGAGGATATCTAAGGGTACTTAAACAGATAGAAAGAACACAATAATATTCAGAAGAAATATATAACACAGGCTGCCTGCTCCTCCTGTTGCTGCAAGGCCTTTTCTACAGGTTAGCTTCTTTTGTTTGGTTATTCCTCCAGGTGCTGCAACATATAGTATCTTGCATTCTTCTCTGATGCTAGTGTAGCAATGCAGCGGGTGCTGGGCAAGAATGACAGCTCTTGCCCTGATACCAGAAAAAATAAGAATGTCTAAATTTGAATAGTAAGACACAAAGCACTGAAGTTAGACAGATGCAAATTCCTTTTTTCTGTAGCCACAGATCAGGCAATTGCAGACCAAAGAGCATATTTCAAGACTGATTCCAAGTTATTAAGGGAACAGGAACTATTGAAATAGGAAACCAATTCACCACCAACACAACATATCATCATAATAATAAACCAATATTTCTTCTGGACACAAAATAAGAAATAAAAAAATATAATCTTCCATGATTTTTCTCATTCCTTCTTGCATTGCAGTTTGAACATTCAAATACTCCTTAGAGCAAGCGTTCCAATAACTAACACAGGTCTGTATATGGGAGTAAGAAAATAGAGGATTACCAGTGATCAACAGATTAGAGCCTGACTCCAAATGAAGGTTCAAATTATCAACCAAGACATTCCCAGAAGGAGTCACCACCTGTAACAAATTGTTTTTTTTAGAATCTTCACATAGGGTGATAGACTGATAGGGTAGAGACACATAGAAAATGACTATTATTACCTTAACACCTGAAAATTCTATATAATTTGCCTCGCTGATATAATTTCCATCAGAGGAATTTTGAGTGATCAATCTATCACGGCCACCAGATAGCTCACGCGAGACATCCAGTAATTCATGAATACGATTAGCATAGCCACTGCACAAAAAATAGTCAATCACCATCAAATATTACCATTTGAAATTTGAAGATTGTATATACTATAAAGGCATTAAACAATCCTCAAAGCAGTCAAAGTTGAACTAACAGCATATACAATATCATAAATTGAGAATCTAAGACATGAGTTTACAGTTCAGTTGGTTGAGCATACAGGGTTCAAGTGCTCTGACTCAAATTTGGGTGCATATTCTTATTTAGAATGTCGCCTAGTTCCTCCTAGATTGGCTGAATTTGAATTTTTAACATGAATTACCAATACAGTCCTCAAGAAGTGAAAGTGAGTACTTATAGGGAAAATTGCTCGATTTTACAAGCAACATGTTTCATTTACAGCTGAATTGTTCAGGATACACTTTATATATTATATATAATTGGCCTGATACAGGTTAGATTAGTTTGTCAGTGTGTACTTAACCTACATGTTGCATCAGTATTTGACACAATGGATTCAGCAGTTACCTGAGAATATTTAAGCGCCTTGAACCAATAGAAAGGGTTCCAAGAGATTGAAATAGTGATATTATCACACTGGTGTGGTATCGGAGATTGCTCAACATCTCTGCCCGTCCTAAGGTGGATGATTCAGGTTTAAGATTCCCCGCAAAGAAAGGTTCAATAATTAGGATAACTCCCACAGTGGCTCCAAGATACTTCAGAAGAAAATCTTGAATCATGCCAAACCACCAGTTTTCATGGAGAACAACATTCAAGTGTTTAACAAGTGCCTGGAACCGCTGCTTAATATGTGATGCTTCTCTGTTCTCGCCACCATAAAACGCCACACTCTCAGCATGGGTTCTCAACCGTGAATGGAGTTGGCGATATTCCCCCTCTAGCTGTTGTTCTGTAGACTTCAGCTTGCCAAAAGCAGGAGAAAATTTTCTAATTGTACCACCAGCGCCTATAACATATGCCTGAAAGAGCACACTTGTTAAGAATGTAACTAAGAAGGAACTGTCCTTTGTAAAATATGAACATTTTTTCTAAAAGTATGAAGAAGGAAACTAGTTCAACTTTATTTACTAACAGTAAGTGCTGCATCATTTTTGCGGTTAATAAAAAGCAAGTTGATCTAAAGAAGAATTATACCAGAATCCATAATACATATTTTGGACTTGCATAAGAGCAGAGGCGCCAGGTGTATATTAACCCTTCCACAATTGCAACAAGATCATCCTGTACAAGGTCACTTAATTCGGAGCAGAACTTTGGTATGTCACTTGCAATCCTTTGCTCTGGGTTTGAGATCCGATGATCAACATGTGAGATCTTGTAGTACACCATGTTCTGAACACAAGGGAAAAAAACTCAACTCAATTGATCATAGAAGATTCACTATGATTCTGCAAAGAGGGTAGAGTGGGGGACGATCTGATAAACACACAGAATGAGAAGTGCAGGGAGATAAAATGATCATTATCATGTATTTATTCTCCAGAACTTGACAATCTTTAGTTCATCAAACCTTAGCTAGGAATCTAACTTGTTTTGTTTGGAGAAACATAAGTTGGTCCATCATTTCATCATACAACATAAGCATAAGGCTAGAAGAAAAATGAGAAATGCTGAGATGATCCAATCATTGATGAACCAATCAATCCTATGTGATCACTCAAACACAGCGGCACATAATTTTTCCAGGGTTACTAAACTCCAGAGAAAAAGTGAGTTATTTCATTGTTCTTTAGGTAAAAATTGAAATTGCAAGAAACAAAGAATGCATAGTTTGGGGAGGTCGAACTTTACGTACCTCAAAATAATCAGCATGGACAAGATCTGTCAAGATTTTCTTGAAGCGCAAGCCTAAGGACCCTGTTAAGTACTTTGACGTCTGATATAACGTGGATTGGAGAAAGCATAGAAGAAGATTTTCAATAATGAGACGTGTAAAGGTCGGAATACGCCGAAGGAATGCAGATTTGAATAAATACCCTTGTACTTTTGCTAATCTGTGGCCAACAGCTGTACGCAAGACCTGCAAAAAGATAGGATGCATCATCCTACTGCTTTAGAGCGATATGTAGGCAAATATGCGTAATAAAGTTCTTTGATTTACATGTAGCTAAACTGCTAGACTAGGAGATACGAAGTCACATTGTACACATGGTGATAAGGAAAAATGTCCAACATGGTTGGAAAGAAAACAGGAAATACATGTCCAGAAAGCCAAGCTCAAAAATGATTAAGATTTTAAGACTTAAGATACAAGTTGAAAACATGCTAAAAAAATGGAAACTTTCAAAATAGCACATAGATTGCATGCATGATTTGATATGCAGAGCATTATTAATATGAACATCACAAATTAACTCAAACAAACACAATGATGGACACTGTTTAACTTACTGCTGTTAATATCAAGCCAATAAGGTAATTCGTTCCATTTGGGCCAATCTTCTTAAGTAAAATAGCAGCCAGAAAATGTAAGGACTTCAGTCCACTTTTCCTTTTCCTTGTTTTCACCAATTTACCATCAATTCCGTTCTGACTAGTTCTTCCGTTATTACTGCTACTATGTGAGTTTGCATCACTGCAAGAATTTACTTCCTGATGCTTTTTCCATCGACCTGACTGGGCATATGCTAAAGTTCCACCAGCAAGTACTGCCCCAGAAACAATTGCAATTGTTCTCCTGTAGAAATAGATGAAAATAAAAAAGAAAAAAAAACATGGGTTAGTTGTAACAGTTAAATAAGGGCGAACTCACCAATTAAAAAAAAAAAAAAGTACTGCTTGATCAGCTCAAAAGCATACCTTCTTGAAGACAAAAGGTTGCGTCCACGCTCTGTTAGTTGCAATAACTGAAGCGATGACATTGTTGCTAGATTGGCCCTCTTCAACCAGATATATACAGCTAGCTAGAACAGCTGAGCTGTATGGGCATCTAAATGATGAACTAGAGACAAGCAAAACACCGGAAGCAAGATTGTCTACTGCTACCGTGCAGCACAATGGACAGAATTAAAATCTGCAAATATGGAAGAGATAACTGTTACAATGGAAATTCAATATGCAACACGACAACACTGTTTAGGGAAGGTACCGAAATAAAATCACTAGCAGTTATAAGTTAACAAAATAGCAGGACAGTAGCAATGAGAGGAATGGGTTCCTGCTGTCAGGAGTGCGAAGGATGTGACGTGACCAGCAGGCCAGTAATTGAGGTAATGGTACTTTCCAGTGCTCTCTAGCTCTTGGTCCGCATAAATCAACGCTACTATGGTACAACTCATAACGGCTAGCCAACCATAAACCACCTTATTAAGCTGAGTGCTAGAACTGAACCCGGGTCACGTTTGCCACATTAGCAGAAAATCAGCATCAGCACAATCACATGGAGGAGGAGGAGAAAGAGGAGGAGGAGGAGGAGAAGGAGCTTGGCCTTGCCTCCCACCTACCAACTGCATGAGCAGCTAGTCTGCCAATGGAACATCCAGTGGTCCGTACTACAAGAACAGTGATAGAACGGGACCCTTGTGTTGACATGAAGCCATATCCCATACTAGGACATAACACATTGGTAGGGTAGGATTCGGTTTTGCGAATGAATGAAGTGATTTCATTGCGGTAAGCAATAGTAGTACATAAATAGATTCGCAGTGGAAGCCTGAAGTAAAGGTGTTGTGTTGGGGGGCCTCCAAGTAGCCCCCACTGTTTCCAGTAGTAATCAGTTGGAGGTGAAGAGAATTAATTCGGTTGGCATGAGAGTGCTCTAGCTGAGACAACGCGAGGCAGACGTAGCACGAGCTGAAACTGTTGGAGAGCTCCCCATCACAGGGGATCAGCCGTCAGCAATGGCGCCGTAGCAAGGCAGGACCGAGAAAAAAAGAAATTCCCCGTCCGTCCGTCCGTCCGTCCCCGAGAAAAGGAAGCAAAGCCGCTTTTCGCTACCGGCACAGGCAGGCAGGCAGGAACTAGCAGTTAGTAGATACGAAAAGCGAGGTGGGGCGGCGACCCGCCAGGCGGGCGCGGGCGCGGGCGCAGGCTCGATCGGAAGCAGCGCCACGCCACCGGGCGGGATGAGAGCCGATCGAATTCGAGCAGCAGAAATTGGTGGGACGGGAAGAGCGGCGAGCTGGGCGCGGGTGGGTACCTGAGTGTCGCCGATCGGGGATCGCCGGCGGCCGCCACAGCAGGAGGGGAGACGAAGAAGAAGAGGCGCAGGGACCAGGAGGGAGAGAAAAACGAAAAATCGAGGAGGCGGATTAAATAAATAATACGAGAAATAAAAAGGAGAGGAAGAGAGAGAGGGAGGGAGACGGCGACGGGGAGGACGACGACTCAAGGAGGCGGAGCAGGAGCAGGAGCAGGAGGAGGAGATTCCGTGTCCCGTCCCGCGCCGGTACGGTACGACATGTGTGTGCAAGTGCTGCCGTGTGAAACAACTGATTGGTTGGTTCAGGTCCGGTCACGGTCGGTCTCCCTCTCTCACATCTCGGACCGCGCCTGCACTGCATGTGAAAACCTTGTGAAAAGCTAACACGTTTACTACGTTTTTAGCTAGAGAAACTAGAGCTGAACTCACCTAAGAAGTCTGTAACCTACAGTATATATACGTACTATACCATATATGAAACAGATAACCCCATACATTGTTATAATATACCAGCATTTGTAGTACAGTGGGACTAGTACTAGTGACTCTAGTGAGAATGAGAATCAAATCGCATCTTTGCTCCGGGCCGATTTGTTAATCATATATCATCCTATATAAAATTTAATCATGTGAAAACCTTTGGCGTCTTTCGTATCCATCCATGACATTGTTATTGTATCTCTTGCCTTCAACTGCTGGTTGGGCCTTTATATTCAACAAAAATCAACTTTGTAAGTAGCGTGCACAAAAGTTTTTTATGTTATGTGATGTGATGATAATACTATAATTTACATACAGTACCTGTCTAGTCTAGGACTAGGATGGGAGTCCTTTTCGAGTGGCACTGCTAGCTGGACTGGAGTAAACTAGGAATAGCTTGGTAGCCGAGGCAATACTTGTAGGGTCACAAGAGTGAGTGAGTAGGGCAAGGTCAATGCTTTTTTTTTAAAAAAAAAAAACTATTCGTCTTAGTTAGGTCTTATTCGGTTGCACATCGAGCAAATTAACATGTAATCAATTTTCAGTTACTTACATTATGTAAGTTCCTTTTTACAAAGTTTCTAAGAGTTTCTTCAACAGTTTGGTACAAAATGCATAATCTTGATTCTTTAGTGGGATGAGTAGAAACCTTATTATTCCAACAATTGTCAATATGTCTGTGCTTAGAAAAAATAAACGCATCTATATACACACAAAGTTAAGAAAGACAGCTATTGTTTCCTATCAAAGGACAAATGGTTTTTGCTTTGACACTCAATTGCTTGACCAGACACCAACGGGATACGAGTCCAGTAGCAAGGGTGGCGAAATTGCTTTGCGGGTGCATTGCAGTTTTTTTATATAAAAAAAAAGAACAAAAAGTTTCCTCGACATACACAAAAGGAAAGGGGCCCACCGGCCTAGGGCAGTGGCCCGTGGTAGTGGGGGCTGCTCTCTGGGGATAATCCCTCGCCAGGCCAGCCCAGCCCAATACAGGCCTTCTCGGCTCAAAGCCCAGTATAGTCGTGGATGGCGTTCCCGCCACCAGATTTGGCGGCGACGTGCATCTTCCTCTGCCGCGCACGCAGTCTGCTCTGCCTTTCAGACAACTCTCTGACTCTTCCTTCCTGCGATGCGACTCTTCTTTCTTCTTCTCCACTGCAGTGCAGTTGTCCGCCTACTTAGCTAGCCTGTCATCCCCACACAGACCCAGCCAACTCGATCGTCCTGTTGCCTTGTCTCCGTCGCATGCCACCTCCTCTGCCTCGCTTCTTCACGGCCGCCGCCGCGCGATCGCCGCTGCACTACAGGCCGGGGTTCTCCACAGCAACGGCCATGGCGGGGTCGCAGGAGAAGCAGGCGGCGGCCCAGTCACAGTCGCAGCCCCCGGCGGGCGGTGGCGGTAGCGGTAGCGTCGCAGACCGCATCATGCCGCACCTCCTCAACATGTAAAGCTTGCGATATTGTTATTAATTATTACCTTTGCTTACTTCTCTTGGCATATGTTCTGCTCTTTAATTGTTACTGCTAATCAGGATAGAATTTCTTTAATTTGTTTAGTTTTATATATGATTTGGGGACAATTAAATCTATCTAAAATCCTATGCGTTGGTGAAGATATGGATCGTGCGCGACGGCACAGGACTTCGAGATTTACGCGCCAAACGCGACGTTTGAGGACCCACTCATGCGTGCTCACGGGTACGATCGCCGTCGTTTTTCTTTGGCAACTCAACATTGCTGTATTCTGACCCTTGTTATACGTACTCACCATAGCTGTATCATCATTACCATTCCCTTGTTATACAGGGTTAAGCAGATCAAGTCAGCATTCTACACGCTGCCAAAGGTACTGTAACAAACAGCAGCTAATCATCATATACAAACATACATACATACATACATACATACATACATACATACATCGCCACGGTTATTCTGAACCTGAAACATGAATACGATGCATGAGCAGGTGTTTGGGGAATCCAAGATCACCGAGTACACCGTACAAGAGAAGCCGATAGGCCCCGGCAAAACCGAGGTACGCTACTGCTGTCGATTGGCTAGGATGCACGCTCTTCAGTTCAGTGCAGTTCATGTGCATGTTCCCTGATCGAAGTGAACTGAAACATATGTGATCAGGTGTTGATCGAGAACAAGCAGCACTACAAGGTGCTGGGCAAGCCTGTGGATCTGACGACGCTCATCACGCTGCAGGTGGAGAACGGCAAGGTGGTCAAGCACGAGGACTGGTACGTACCTTGTCTCGTCGTATATATGGGTGCGTATATATGTACTCAATGATGATGATGATGATGATGATATTCTACTACTGGGGTACGGTGCAGGTGGGACAAGAAGCCTCTGAAGAACAGGGAGACGGTGCGCGTGCCACTGGTTGGGCGACTCGCGGAAGGCACCCGGCGGGGCGCCATGCTGCTCACCCACGCCCTCATGGGCTTCGGCAAAGACCCCAAACCAACCCAATCGCCAACTTCACAGTCGTCGCAACACTAGCTAGTGCGTTATTATTAGCAGTTGTTCATTTTGCCGCCATGTCAATCAGTCAATCAGTCAGCAGTGCCTGCCTGCCATCCGTCATTTTTCGTCCGATAATATCTGTCTACTACTTGCTCTCTCCAGTACTATGTACTGCAGTCCAGTAGTGTGTGTTTTTTTGCTGTGCTTAGATATTGATCAATCAAACGAATTATATGTGTATATATCTTTGCTATTATTACTCTTCTTCACTCAAAAGTCTGAACGGCGTATATATTATTTACTCTATTATCTTCATGCCCTGTTTAGATCATCTTGGATTGTACCATCAATAATCTGATCAAAACAATCTCTAGGCCGGTGACCCAAAATATCTTGAATTATGGGAAAGATGTAATCATCCAACAACCAGTGCATATCTTTTTATTAAAAAAAAATTATCAGCGGCACGTTGCTGCAATCAGCACCGATTACAGTGTTCAAAGCTGTCAAAGAATAAGTAGAGCTCTTTACATGCATTTGATCGTACTAATAGCTAGGAGACTGTAGTTGTTTCGTTGGGTGGAGAAGGCTTAATTAGGATAGCAAGGATTATGTGCCTTTGGGGAAAATTTTGCATTGTTGACGACTTATATTTTCAATACTTCATCCTCTTAATAATGAAACACATGTCAACGGACACTTAAAAAAAAAAAAAAAAAACTTGCTTGCACTGCAACAAGTTTTGCGAGTATTGCTTCCCACCTTTCGTTTTGGGATTTTGTTTCGGGAGGTGGAAAACCATCAGTATCTGTCTCTCTGAGGATCAGATAATTGCTTTCTAGCACATGCCTGCTTGTTCCTTTTTGTTGTAAATAAAAGCAAAGCAGGAACAGGAAGCAGCAGCAAAAGTAACGGAGTGCAGTGCTGGTGCTGCACATTTGCGCTACAACTGTACAGTACTGGGTGGCAAAGTTAAAGCCTGCGCCTGCCTAATAAAGGCCCCTGGGGCCTGGGCCTTGTTTTTGAGGCCTCCCTATCTCTCATGAGGCCTCCCAACTCCAAAGTCCAAAGCCCAAATTAAATCCAAAAGCTAGCGCAACGAAAACTCTCTCCCGTCGTCGTCCTTTCCGTTCCTCTCTTCCCGTGCTTTCCGTTCCGTTCCGTTGCGGTGCGAACCAGTCCACTCCATTCGCAACCGCAACGGCAACGGCAAGCCGCGCCACCGCTCTCTCACACAGTACGCTACGCGCTCGTCCCTAGTCCACTCCACTCGATGAGACGCCTCGAGGTCGCCGCGCTCGCCCTCCTCGTCGCCGGCGCCGCGGCCGCCGCGCTCGTCGTCCTCCTCGCTCTCTGCCGACGACGGAGGAGCAGCAGCAAGCGGCCCGAGCTGCCGCTCTCGACGCCCACTACCAAGACCACCACCGAGGGCTGGCGCCGCCGCCACCACCACCACCTCGACGTCCTGATCCTGCTCTTCTCGGGCCGCCGCCGCGCGCGCGTGGAGCCAGCCGCCGCGGCGCCGCCGGGCTCCCGAACGCCGGCCGCGGCCGGGGACGGCGACGGCGACGCGCCGTCGTCGTCGTCGTCGTTCACGCCCATGTCCACGGCGGTGGCGCTGGAGGAGGAGTTGGCGGCGTGGCGGGAACGGTGGTTCAGCGGCCCCGGCCCCATCTCGCGGGCGCTCTACACCATCTACGAGGAGCGCGACGATGAAGAGGAGGAGGCCGCCGGCGACGGGCAGGAGACGGACACGGAGACGATGTTCTACACGCCGCAGTCGTCGCCGCTGCGTGCGGGCGGCAACGGTGGGAACAGCGGAGCCACCGCGTACGCCGTTCCGATCCAACTGACGCACTGATGTCGCCATGCATTCTCGTTTGTCGCTGTGCCTTGTTTTACGTTAGAATTAGATAGATGACGCCATTCAATATCAATACCACGCATGGTGCCATGCATATGCAGTAGCATACAGCTAATTAATTCTCTTGTCGTCTCTGAAATTCTCTTGTCACTTCCCTGGATCTCTGTCTCCTTCAGATTCGAGCACAGGCTACTGTTACCTGCTGCTGCTTCCAAAGTTGCCATCAGGCAAAGTTAACGAATTAATTTTATTTACTCCACTTTGTTAATAGACCTAGTCTTTGTTGACTGGACTGGCTGGCCTTTTTCTTTCACAGACACTGAGAAACACACACACACAACACAGGCCTGGTCCGGTCACTTTATCCTCTTCTTCACTTACCTGATGTCCTGATGTGAGCAGTTCAGTTCACGCATCATGCCTCGTGGAGTGAACAGGTCGCGCAAGATGCCTCCTGCTCCCTGCCGTGCGGGCCTGCTTTGGGCAATGGACACACTCCCGAACGTGTGTGTACCGTGTACACAGTACCTTCACATACATACATGCTTAGATCAGTCCCAATCCATAAACAATCTCTAACTAGTTTCTACACATGTCAACCCAGCAAGACACTTGCTCTCTGAAACTCCTCTTCACATTAATTGCATAATTTCTTTTTGTGGATCCCAAATCGATTTCATCCAATGACCTCTCTCTTTCTCCCTCTCTTTTTTGGGAGTAATGGGCAGCCATTCATTATAAGCAGTCATTACAAAGTGCCGGACAAATGAAATCTGGAGGTATATAGTGACAAATAGACTCATTTGTCTGAACGGCCGATTTTGCTAAAGTATGAGCTACCACATTACAACATCTACTCACATGAACAAAAGAGAAGACAACAT
>JAKNSH010149280.1:0-13764 GCA_027790015.1 Cymbopogon flexuosus | reverse complement strand
GCTCGGAGGTGGTAGCGACGGTTGGGAGAAGGTCAGGCGGACGTGCCGTGCCGACGGACCAGGTGCGGTGAAGGGCGGACGTGGTGACTTAGACTGAGGGACTAGATGACCAGGTGATTGCCGCAGTGGCTGACACTTGGGACTTCGACAAGTGTGAGATGACATGGCGGGGGACCAGACGCTAGCTAGGGCTTTAGGGCGGTGCATAGATATGGGGTGCTGGAGGGATCGGTGCTTTATATTGATGACTCACAATATCCAACGGGGACAAATAGAGAGTCCGGCTCCGACGGAGGCACGCATGGGCTTCTTCAACTGGGCGGTGGGGTAGAGGTAACAGAGGCAGGCACGGCATATTTTACGTACCGTCATACATAAGCTTGAGAACGTATAGGCATATATATAAGGAAGGTTTTGGGACTACTACCTCCATGACATGGCTCTCCCCCTCCCACCTCTTGCGGCAACGAAGCCCACCGTTCCGTCCAGCCACTAGCCCTCGCCTCCGCGACCTAGTTGCTCTCGTCCTGAGGCACCAGGACAGGAGGCGTCAACTCCTCCAAATCCACGCCCAGTTTATTGCCCACCAGCTGTTCGACCAAAGTCCCGCGCCGTGGCGTGCCTTCCTCAAGGCCTACTCCCACGGTCCTTTCCCTCAGGAAGCTCTGCACCTCTTCAGGCACGCGCGCCAGCACCTGGCTGATGACACATTTGCCTTCACGTTTGTGCTCAAGGCTTGTGCGGGTCTGGGGTGGCCTCGAGCCGGTGCGCAGCTCCATGGGCTTGTGGTCCGGAAGGGGTTTGAGTTCCATGCCCACGTGCACACCGCCCTTGTCAATGTTTATGTTGTGTCCGGGTGCTTGGTGGAAGCGCGGAAGGCGTTCGATGAAATGCCGGTGAAGAACAGAGTTATGTGGAATGCGATGGTCACTGGCTTTGCTGGATGGGGTGAGGTTGAGTATGCGAGGCTTCTGTTTGATCAGATGCCCTGCAGGAATGTTGTTTCATGGACCGGGCTGATTGATGGATATACACGTGCTTGTCTTTATGCAGAGGCTGTTGTTCTTTTCCGCCACATGATGGCAGGAGGCATTAGCCCGAGTGAGATAACTGTTTTAGCAGTTGTTCCTGCAATATCTAATCTTGGAGGGATCCTTATGGGTGAGATGCTCCATGGCTATTGTGAGAAGAAGGGTATCGTGTCAGATGCCCGGGTTGGGAACTCACTCATAGACTTGTATGCTAAGATTGGGTCTGTGCAAAACTCGCTAAAGGTGTTTGATGAAATGCTGGATAGAAGAAACTTGGTGTCATGGACATCAATAATTTCTGGTTTTGCAATGCATGGGCTGTCAGTTGAGGCACTTGAGCTGTTTGCAGAGATGCGAAGAGCAGGGATTAGTCCCAACAGGATCACCTTCTTGAGTGTCATCAATGCCTGCAGTCATGGGGGCCTGGTAGAGCAAGGGTTAGCATTTTTCAAAAGCATGGTTTATGAGTACAATATTGATCCAGAGATCAAGCATTTTGGGTGCATCATAGACATGCTAGGTAGGGCTGGACGTTTGTGTGAGGCTGAGCAAATAATAGAAGGGTTGCCTATGGAGGTTAATGTAATTGTATGGAGGATATTGTTAGGTTGTTGCAGTAAGTATGGAGAAGTTGAGATGGGGAAGAGGGCACTAAAGATGATATCAAACTTAGAAAGAGAATCTGGAGGTGATTTTGCGGTGTTTTCCAATGTACTTAATGAGCTTGGTAGGTTCAGTGATGCTGAACAAGCACGGAAGGTACTGGATGAAAGGAAAGTTGTTAAGGTTCCTGGGCTTGCTTTGGTTGGTGAGATTCAGTAGTCATAAAAAATTCAGTCTGATGAGAGGAGAAGCTCTCTAAAATTTCGTTGCAGCTGTACCACATTAATTATCTCCCAGTAGCATACCAACTTCATTAAATCTCCCAGCCTAAGGGTGGGTTATTGCACTTATTTACCTTTTCATCTTCCATGTAAAGAGACAAAATTGAATTTTATTATTTCTTGGTTGCTAAATAGATTGTCATAAATGATGTGCCTGCAGTTCCATGTTTGTTAACTCAGTGCTACCATTGTGCTATCTCGCTTTGTTTTCTTTTTATGTACTGCTAATGAGCCTTTTTTTTTTTTACCAAAACTGCTAATGAGCCTTGAAGGCATGATGTATTAGTTCACTTGTTTCTATCTTCAAAACGACTGTTTCGCCCAGTAGAACTGTTTGTTGGACCTTTTACCTATTCTTACAATTCCTTGCAGTTGCAGGAAGCAGGTGAAGGGAACCATGTCCAGTTCTTGCTCCTCTTTAACTATGTAATGATGGAAGCTGTAAAGAAGCTCCATGCTCGTCTCATTGTTTCTGGCCTGCACAACTGTCAATATGCAATGTCCAAGGTTATCAGATCTTATGCTCTTCAACAATCAGATTTGGTTTTTGCTCATAAAGTATTTGAGCAGATCGAATCACCAACAACTTTTCTTTGGAATACTATACTCAGGGGTCTTGCTCAGAGTGATGAACCAAAAGATGCAATTGTTTTTTACAAGAAAGCTCAGGAAAAGGGTATGAAGCCAGACAACCGGACATTTCCTTTTGTGTTGAAGGCTTGTGCAAAAACTTATGCTCCCAAGGAAGGTCAACAAATGCACAACCATGTTATAAAACTTGGATTTCTTCTGGACATCTTTGTTTCCAATTCTCTGATTCATGTATATGCTGCTTGCGGTGATCTGGTCTGTGCAAGATCTGTCTTTGATGAGATGCTAGTTAAGGATGTTGTATCCTGGAATTCCTTGATCGGTGGATACAGCCAGAGCAATAGATTTAAAGAGGTTTTGGCATTATTCAAGGTAATGCAGGCTGAAGAAGTGCAAGCTGATAAGGTTACAATGGTCAAGGTGATCTCAGCTTGCACTCATCTAGGAGACTGGAGCATGGCAGACTGTATGGTTAGGTACATCGAGTGTAATCATATTGAGGTTGATGTGTACTTGGGAAATACTTTGATTGATTATTACTGTAGAATTGGGCAGCTGCAATCAGCTGAAAAGGTGTTTTCTCAGATGAAGGATAGGAACACCGTGACACTGAATGCAATGATCATCGCATATGCAAAGGGTGGGAATTTGGTTTCAGCGAAGAAAATATTCGATCAAATTCCTAACAAAGATTTGATTTCCTGGAGTTCTATGATATGTGCATACTCACAGGCTAGTCACTTCTCTGATTCTCTGGAGCTCTTCAGGCAGATGCAAAGAGCCAATGTGAAACCAGATGCTGTCGTGATTGCCAGTGTACTTTCTGCTTGCGCACACTTGGGTGCACTAGATCTTGGAAAGTGGATTCATGACTATGTGAGGAGAAACAATATCAAAGCTGATACCATTATGGAGAACTCTCTGATTGACATGTTTGCAAAGTGTGGGTGCATGCAGGAGGCACTACAAGTATTCACAGAGATGGGGGAGAAGGACACCTTGTCATGGAACTCAATCATACTAGGGCTAGCAAACAATGGGTTTGAGGATGAGGCACTGAGCATTTTTTCCAGTATGCTCACTGAAGGTCTCAGACCAAATGAGGTTACTTTCCTTGGTGTGCTGATTGCTTGTGCTAACAGGCAACTAGTTCAGGAAGGGCTTGACCACTTTGAAAGGATGAAATCAGTTCACAACTTGGAACCACAGATGAAGCATTATGGATGCGTTGTCGATATTCTTTGCCGTGCTGGTCAGCTGGAGAAGGCGCTGAATTTCATTAGTGAGATGCCCCTGGCTCCTGACCCTGTGGTTTGGAGGATACTGCTAGGGGCGTGCAAGACACATGGTAACGTGGCTGTTGCCGAGGTGGCCACCAAGAAGCTCAGTGAACTAGACCCCGGTAACAGTGGGGACTACATGTTGCTGAGCAATATTTATGCGAGTGCTGATCGATGGAGCGATGCCATGAACGTCAGGCGAAGGATGGCTGATACTGCAGTGAGGAAGTCGCCCGCTTGTAGTGTTGTTGAATCAGCTAGCTCGACGAGTAGTTAGGATCCACCGTATTCCCTTGCTTATCAGGCCTAATTTTGTCAGTGTTGCAGCACTGTCTATGATAATCTCGTGAGCTGCAACGTTGTCCTAGGGTCAGTACAGGGTGTATATTAGTCACATGCATACAACTTACACTGTCTCGTATTCTTTTTTCTTTTAAAAAAATTGTGCATTCAAGGAAAGTTTATGAATAATTGCATCGAATCAAATGAACATGTAATCTTTACTCAAATTTTAGATCTGTCCGCGATAGTGTTTTTGACCAATGCAGAATCAAAGTACTTGTTTTACTCAAACCATATACTGGTGAGAACGAGAAGTAAACTAAGGTCTTGTTTGGTATGGCTTGAACTAAAATAATAACGACATAAGGAAAGCCATGTTTTTTGTGGCTTAGAATTCTAGGCGAAATGGCTTTGGCCTCATAGTTTTTGGCTTGGTTTTATCTTTGCATACTGTTCTCACGTCATCACATGTGACGTGTGCACGTTTGGTAGAGCTTTTGATTAGGAAAGCCCTACCAAAATCCTTGCTAAAGGAGGTCTAAAAGGCAGACATATTTTGAATCGTCAAAACCAATTAGTAGAATAGATTATAGTCCGGATTTATGAACAAACCAGTACACATGTAACCTCAGACGAGCCAAATGCAACGCACCGATGCACGGGTTGCATTGCATGTATAGGTTTTTTTAGTACAACACAAATGTGTATAGTATACATGTAGCTAACACAATCCAGCAAACCCCAGGTCATTGCGAACAAAATTTTACCATACAAAAAGCCTTTCCTGGGGCATTATTTTTTATGATTTCTGTTTCCTGTTGCTCGCTTATCATCACAACCGGTACTGAGCAATACCTTGGTGTAAAAGCAGTGCATCGCATCGTAGTTAAGATAGTGGTATGCAGGCAATCATACTTCTGTTTTCAGCTGGTATCTTTGTCCACTTCAGAACTGACGATTGGCAGGTTCCTTCTATACTGAGGGGATGTTAATCTCCTTTCCAATGGTGTCTTCCTCTTGCTCACAACGAATCTGTTCACCCCCTTCCTCATCGGCATTATCTCAGGGAAGTCCTCGTCGGGAATGTTCGCTAGCTCAGAGATGTCCTTTATCTGAGCTGCCCTCCTAAACCATCTCTCAGCCTTAGCTTCTTCGGACATGTCTAGAGGATCAGGATCCTTTACAGCAGATCCTTCCAAGCTCTTTCCAGCATAACCTCTGTCTGAGTTTCCTCCATAACCTGAGCCATGAACCACGTGATTAGAATTCATGGAACTAGTGCTGCTATTGGCACTGTTATTATCAGCAAATGAACCCCTCTGGTTATTGTTGTTGTTGCTGCTCCATGCACTGTTGCTGCTGTCATTCCATGTACCATTGTAGTTATAACCATGACTGCTGTTGTAGCTGCTATTGCTGTTCCTAGTACCGCTGTTATAGGAACTGTTACCAGTCCAAGCATTACTGTTATTGTTGTTATAATTGCTGTTTTCACTCCAGGCATTGTTGCTGTTGTTGTTATCACTGCTCCAATAACTGTTGTTGCTATAACGTGAGTTATAAGGTTGCCGTTCAAAGTTAGTTCCATGGTAAGTAGATTCACCTCTGCCACCATTATAGTTCCCCTGGAAGTTGCCAGTGTATGCAGTACCACTAGGCCTAGATTGCGCCCCATGAGATTGTGATTGATGCTGATAGTCATTTCTGTTCCAGTTTTCATTATTCAGATTACCTTTTGGCTGACTGCCTTCTGACATAACTCCTGTGTCTGTAGTATTCTCTATTGGTGTATCTTTCTTGGCAAAGTAGCCAGGAGGAAATGGGACAAATGGGACAAAATCAGAACTGTCTGCCTGCTCAAGAATACTGCGCCTTTTGTACTGTTGTGATGTCAATGAGCGATCTTTTTTCTTACTAACAACAAATCGGTTTTCACCTTTCCTTACTGGCATAATCTCAGGAAAATTTTCATCAGAAATTGCACTTGGTGAATCCTTTGCATTCTCAAGTTCTACTTTCTCGGACCATTTCTCAGTGGTATCTAATGATTCCGTGCTTTGCCTCTCAGGTACAGGAACTGTGTTATTTGCCATGGAACTGTCATTTTCTGCATTGATTTTTTCATTCCCATTGCTCTGTCCATTATTACTCTGTGGTTTAGCAAAGAGATCTGTAGACAGGGGCACAAACGGAACAGGATCAATGCCACCAAGGTGGTCTGTTGATTTCTTGAGAGCTTCAGTAGGTGTGTCACTACTAACAGATTGATTGTTTGGAGCTGCAGTAGGAGTTGAACGCCCAAGTATCCTGTCCAAAGTTTGACTTATCTTTGGGTCCGACGATGTGGGGCTATTGTTACTGCTGTACTGTGCATTTGCAAGCCTTCTCTCCAGTGGTGTTTTGCGTGTGCTAACCACAAACTTATTCACCCCCTTGCGCATAGGCATAATCTCAGGAAAGTCCTCATCTTCTGCTAGACTACTCAAGTCAGCTGAATCATGAAGTTGAGATACTTTGCTCAACCATCTTTCTGCCTTTTCATCATTTTCAGCAAGTTTTCTCTCAATTTCAGATTTACCAACACTCTTTACACTAAGAAGCTGTGCCACACCACCTAAACCAGCACCAACAGATACAGGATTCGGTGGGATTGTTGCTGGCCTCTTGCAATCACATTTTAAGCATGACATATTCCTCCCATAGTTATAGAAATCACACCTTAGCAAAAAGACAAAACAAAGTCAGCTATAGTTATATAAGCTTAATACAAATATATTTACCAATTAGCATGTCAGATCTTACTGAGGGCATTCCCACTCTCCACCAGTCAACATCTTCTTTGGCCGCTGCTCATTGCACTCAAGACACCTAACATTTCTTGCAAAGTTCATGAAGCTACATCTGCAAGTTACAGAGCAATTTTCATTAAAAAAAGGAGATGCAGATGAGAGAAGACATGGAGTATTATAATGGGAAAACAGGTAGAAAGTTACAAGTTAGTGTGACAATAATATCAGGTTGCAAAAAAAAAAGGAAACATCTGGGTACACATTTTAGGTGCATCATACCTAGTAGCAAAATCAATAACAGGGTAGATTGATACTTTAATGCAAGGCATTGAACGGAGCACAAATGTTAAAGAAAAAAAAAAGAAGAATGTTAAAAGTGGCATACCTTGTGCAAATCCAGTCACCTCGCTTCATTTCAATATTTTGCCCTAGAGGCCTGGAAAATCGTTCGTGCTGACTTTGGTTCGGAGTTGATTCCGCTGAAGTGGAAGACTGGGAAAGACCACTAAAACTCACTAACTCAGCCATGATATTTCTCACAGCAGAATCAATAAGTTCCTTGTCTTCTGAGCAGCTGTCGGAACCGTATGTGTAACTTAACAGATATCGAACAATATCAAGAGTTTCAGCTCTCTCTGAAACAATGACCTGGCAAAAATTTTCCATGTTTAGTGTGTTGAGCTGGGCAAGGTCATGTTAGTAGACTGACGAGCATGCAGATGAGATAACTAATGTTTACTAGCTCAAACTAATAATGATGCAAGGTGACCAATTAACTGAAAGCCCAACTGGCATACATCGGTTTCTTCCCCAGCAAGGTAGCGCCGAAGCCGCTGTACTGATGCCTCCCCGTCCTTGAACAGAGATGGTGCCGCATTGGCCACCAGGACCTCCACATCCTTCCTTGGAAGCGAACTGGACACACACTCGAATTAGTCAGCAAGACAGCAACTAAGAGACCTTCACCGCCGCCAAAGCCCAGACGCCCAGTCAGGTAGGTAGCCAGCCAAGCGATTCACTTCACCTGAGGAGGCCAGGCCGGTCACGCGCGAAGGCTAGGCAGGTGGAGACAGCGGCCTGCGCAGCGTCGGACAGGCAGCATCCGGACGCGAGGGCGAGCTCGTCATCGGTAAAGGGCACGCCGGAGCCGTACCCGGCGGCGGCAAGTCGGTCTACGAGGCGGGACCACTCGGGTAACGGCGCTCGTTGCGGTGGCGCCGGGGAGGCCGAGCCGGAGCCGTGCGGAAGGGGGGACGACGCTGCGGCGGCGGCGGACGAGGTGGAGAGGGTGCGGGGCGGGGAGGGCGAGGACAGCAGGAGCAGCCGACGCGAGGCCGCCGCGGGAGGGGAGCGGAAGAGCGCCGCTGCGGCGGCAGTAGTGGTGGTGGGCCGGAGGCGGAGCGGGGAGGAGGTGAGGAGGAGGGACGAGAGCAGCTTGGAGGCGCCGCCCATGGCGCCGGAGCAGCAGCAGAAAGAGGGTTTAGCCGAACGGCGCGGTGCGGCGGACGGCGGACGGAGCTTGGAGAGATGATAATATCTCGGTGTGATCGGACGGCTAGTATTCTGTTTCTGCGGTCGCCGGTAACGGGATGGGAGGCTCGTGCTGGTCCTTGGGCCTTTGTGCTGCAGTTTGGGCTAGTTCTTGGGCCTGTGGGCAGATCACTGTTTATAAGGTTACAGCCCATCTGGCGCATGTTTAGTGGGCCGGGTCATATCGAAGCACCAATTTGCAGGTGGCCTGTTTAGATCAAGACTTGCTCTGGCTCAAAAACAAAAAGATCAAGACTTGCTAATTTTGAGATTCCAGCGACGACGAGGAGATGCCAGCTTGCCTTTGGCCGGTGCATTCGACGAATCTACAACACACCTTGGCTGTGTTTTTCATGGGCTCATTAAACTTTGAAGTTTCTTCGTCGATCCGGAAATCGGCCATGAGCCTCATCTTGGGCCTTCTTCGTTGCTGGAGATGGAGAAGGACTAGCTTGCGGCAACATCGGTCGACGACGGCGAAGGCCACGAGGTGCTCCTTTCGAGGAATTAACTGTAATTTTTCTGTTCTTAAGGAGTGCCCTTTATGGGGGCTGGATGTAATCCTTTTCTTATATTAATAAAAATCCAACCCTTTCTCAAAAAAAAATTTGAGTTGCTAGCTACTCCATTAGTATTTCTCAAAAAAAAAAAATACTCCGTTAGTAATGTGGATCCAAATGTGTCCTAGCCACTCAAAAGTAAACATCCAGTGCAAATGACAGTGTAGAAAAAGTAATTCAAATAAATAAAAGATAAAAAAAGCAACGACCCGGAAATAAGCTCGTGGTACAACACACCACCCGATTTGTGGTCAGGTTAAAAGATTTTTCAGCGAGGCAAGAGAGACGTCCACGTCCACACCACACACCCAATTTCTTGCTCCTTGTGGAAAATGAAACGATCAAGGTCAGCGATAACGTGCGAAAAGCCCAAAGCCGCTGCGGTCGCCATTCTGTTTTCTGATAGCTTTTGATGCGGTGACCAATCGGAGCCTCCTCGGCAAAGATCCGGGGATGACCATCGTCCCCTCCACGATCCACGACCAAGAACGAGAAAGAGAATGTGCGGTCCGCGGTGTCGGCCACCGCGCCGTGGTACCGTACGCCCGTGCAAGCTGATCCAGCGGAATCCTCCGGCCGTTGCCGTGTCAATTCACGAATTCAAGTCGCCGATCGGGGTGCCAGGCCCCTCGCCGTGGTACTTGCAGGGGGTCTCGTCGAATAACGGCAAAAAGATTGTATACCGTTAAAACGTGTCGGCTGTCACGGCGGCTGAGCTGCGTGCCTTGCGGCGAAAAGCATATTCCTTCTCGACCAGACCAAGATGTCGATCGGGCAGCTAGGTTACAGGTTAGGTACATGCACTGCGCCGTGTGGAACAAAAAAAAAAAAAAGAGAGGAACGCGCGCGGAACGTGGGAGATATATCCCGCAGTGGATTACACACCACCATCATCTTCCGTGTTCACTCTTCGCGTTTGCATGCACGATCTCGTCTTTTTCGTTACCAAGGATTGGATCGGAGCGCGAGGAATCCTGCCGTGTGTGCTTGTACTGTGCTTTGCAAATTCGGACTTGTTGATCAGTGCTGTACTGCTGTACAGTACGTATTATTATCGAGTGGGCGGGCGTGCACCCAAACAGGAATACCTAACCGAGCCAACAATTGCTGCGTCACAGTTGGTTCGCAATGCACAACGCCGTCCCTACATACGTACGTGTATGTACTATGTCCGTTCAGCTCAGAGTTGCTGCATGCACGTACGAGATCCGACTTGTCGTTGACCAGCAAAGAGCGGTCGAGAGATCAGAGATCCGGGCGGGTGCGGATGTTAGGTGGGGTTCGCACTTCCCACGGACCCGTGGACACATGCCAGCTGCGCCCACCACCACACATGACACACCAGGCCTACGCATGCGACAGGCACCTCGCCCCTGACCAGTGACCACCACGGGCCAGCCAGTGTCAGCGGCATCGAGCGAGCGATCAGAGGGAAATCAAGAGCACCAAAAAGATTCAAAGACACAGGTCGCGGAAACGACACATCCTCCATCATCGGTCGGTCTCTGAATTTCTGAAATGAATAAAGCAAACTGTGCAAGTTGACTTTGAGACCTGCACGCACACACACCCACAAACAAGCGGCAGAGAGCGAGAGGGTGAGCTGTCTCGATGTTGTGTGTATAAAATGCCCCCACTACCCATGGCCATTGGCCACCATCCACTGCATGCCCATCAGATTGGCGCGAGCGAGACGCACCAGCCACAGTTGCAGCTGGGTTCATTTCATCATTTCTGTGGTAGCCGAGGTCTGAGAGAGAGCCACTCAAATCTTCTTCTTCTTTTTGAAAGCGAAGATCGACAGAGACAATCAATAGAGCAGTTTCTACCTCGTCTTTGCTCTGTACTGTGGTTGTGGCGGCGGCGGCGGCGGTGGTGATGGAGTTCACCTCTAAGAAGAAGGCGTTGCTTGTCCTCTGCTTCATGCTCTCCTGCCTTCTTCTTCCCCGGGCTTCCTCTGCCGCGCCTCTGTCCAGTAAGCAGCAGACACCGTACCAGTCATCGCCCATGCTTTCTTCAGTTGCCTTCTTCTTCTTCGTTGTCTATCTATTTCCTGCATGCTTCCTCACTAGCTGTGCTGTGCATGTCCATGATTCTTTCAGGAAGCCTGTCGCTGATGAGGAACAGCCAGCAGCCCTCGGACCCTGCTCTGGAGGTGCCTGCCCAGCAGGTCGGTCGCGCTCGCTAGATCGCTTTCTCGTTCTGCAGCTTGAGCTTGGTAGATTTTTTCATCACATATCACAACTGCGCACAAGCTTTGGGGAAAAAAAAACTTTTCTGATGTAAGCTCTGGAGCAAGCTAGAAGAAGCCGCTTTGCCTCCATCCAATGTGCCAACAAGTCACGTGATGAGCTAGCTAGCTCCCCTGGACCCCTGCCGGCACTCGCACGAAACAGGAAATTTTGATTTAACTAACTATACGCACTCACAGTCACAGGCTCAGTGCTCTCCTGTAGCTGCCCTCCGGTTCATAAAATACCATTCGACACAGACTAGCTAGGGCCACCTCTCTGCATGCGCACAAGTGACTTTGAGTGAGTCAGCCAACGACATAATAAACTATCCACACAGAGATTAGATTACATACACAGCCTTCCATTTCCTGCCTTTTGCTTTGCCTTTTTGCACCACATATACATGCATGTGAGCCGTTGCTGCAGCCATCGATTTGGATGCTCGGTGGAGCAGAGAGCAGATGAACACGATTACACGCGCGTTAGAAGTTGGGGGCAGCCGGGGAGGCACCACCAGGCAGCCACTACTCCACTCACATGCACTGGTACCTAGCTAGGCCGGCCGGCCATAGTGCAGATCACATGCATGGCCACCACTCGATCGCACAGTGTTGCAATTTGCGTACCCCACTACTCATCACGACGCCTTTCCCGCCACACAAAAGGCAAAAAGGTTTACTCAGTTGATGATCAACATCGATTCGTTCGTGCAACAACACAATCTCACCTTTACTTGCACGCTGCCATCCGTCAATTGACTGCTTAATTAATTGATACCATCGTAAAGTTTTCTTGTAAATATCTGACGCACGCACTAGCAACTCGATCATTAGCTAATCTTTAAATTTTATGTGTACGTCGTCGTCTCAGGATGAGGGTGCGGTGGGAGCTGAAAACCTGGTTGGCGAGGTGGCGGCGAGGATGGACATCGAGGTGAACGACTACCCTGGATCCGGTGCCAACAACCGCCATGAACCTAGGAGCCCTGGGAGAGCATGAACTTACTTGAAGCCCATCGTCATATCCCTGCGTACGTCTCAGACAAGAATGAAGAAGAGCATGTCATGTTATCTTGAGAGTTTTTAGCTATAGAAGTTAATGGGTCTAGCTTGTCGTGTACTTAATTAGCAGTTTATTACTAGTGCGTCGTGGTATCGTGGGTACGGTACGGCCGGTGCTGATGCCGGCCACACACTGTCAGAACTCACAGAACGAGTCGACGAGCTGGCCTTGCTGTTCCGTGTATACTGTATAGCTAGTAGCTAGCTACCGGCGCCTCTCGAATCTCGACCAAGAAGAAACAAGCTGGATGGCAGTTCTGTACGTACATCGTACGTAGTCTACGTCTACTAGACGATACGATGTCTCTGCTGTGTCACTGGACATGGGTTGTTTTCGTACTGCTCGAGATGTCAACGGTGGATCTGCTTGAGATACCTTTTGCTAGCTTGATCTGAAACACACAAGCATCAGTTAGCACTTAGCATCATCAACAACTATACTACTCTTTATCAGCATCAGTTAGCATCATCAACAACTATACTACTCTTGATCTTTACTTGTGCTCTGCTTTCATGCATGGGATTATTCAATGTTGTTTTCATGGCCTTTGTGTGCTGTGCTGACGGCCGACTTCGCCAGTTCGCCGCTTGCGAGTCACATTCACCTGCTGAAGACTCTGACCGAGACCTCCTCTGTCTTCTGGTGTGTGCCCGGTTAATTTGGCGCCAATAGTAAGATGCTCAACTGTGAAAGCTGTAGTAATCTGATGCAACGACGGCACCTCACTGTGCACTGGCCTGGGGCCCTGCAGGTGGGCGGCGTGTCGCCACTCTAGTTTCAACTGGGGTCTCACGAGTGAAGAATAATGGCGCAAAAGTCGTTTCCTAAAGTTGATTAAGAAGGATGAACAGACAAGCGAAAGAGATGGGTGAGAATTTCAGTTGCAGGATTGTATTCACAGAGGTAATGAACTCCTTTTGAACGTGACTGCAGCCCGCTGCATGCGGGAATGAACTCGAACAATAATCGCGATACGTTTCAGTGAACATAGCTGTCAGTCCTATAGTGTCTTTGGACTATCATTTACGTACTCTTTTTCTTTACAGAATACTGGAACATTAGCTAATCACGTACTACTACATACATGAATGAAGCTCTAAACGTATAGTATATCATTGTCATAGTACTGTCATTTGCATCTTGTCAGATGTTAAAAAAAGAGGATGCACAAGTCACGGGCTGCATGCAGTGAGTAGTTGCATGCCGACCACAAAGGATGCATACAAACCAGTTCTGTCTTGGGGTGCCGAGACACTCTCAGAAATGTCAGAACGATTCGTCGGGTTCCTTCGAGTGGCGCACAAGAAATCGCACATCACATGATCGTATAATCTCGTCCTCCAACTAGGACTGCGCTGCGTTCTCAGCTTCTCCCATGCTCTCTGTCTGCACTTTGACTCTCTATCGCCTGCAGTGCAGCCATATTTTTGCCAACCCCCGGCCCCAGAGCTGACAAGGCAGGGGCAAGCTGCCAATCGTTGAGTTCAGACCGATGAAACAGAGGATGAAAGACACATACAG
>JAKNSH010148739.1:0-14566 GCA_027790015.1 Cymbopogon flexuosus | reverse complement strand
CGGCCTCTCAGCGCCGGCGGCCTTCCGTGCGGCGGCGCGGGCGGGGCCGCGCGATGGGGTGTGGTGGAGCGGCGCGGGCGGGCTGGCGTGATGGGGCAGCCTCCAGCGTCATCGGCGGGCGGTGCGGCGGCGCTGCACGACGGGGCAGGCGGGCACCGCGGCAGCGCATGCGGCCTCCTTCGTCATCTCAGGTAAAAAAAAGCCGCCCCATCCTCTTCCCTGCATCGCGTCCTCCGCCTTCCCTCACTCCGATGTCGGCGTCGCACGGGTGCGGGCGCGGCACCCGGCGCGGCTGGACTGCGGCGCCGCCGCGTCCTCTCCCTCTCCCTCCATCTCCGTCCGCCGGGCTCTCGCCTGCTTGTCCTTGCCCGCGGCGGCGACCATGGCCGCGGCCGTACGCGCAGCTGGGCCACCGAGGGCAAGGGGGCGGGTGGGTGCCGGGCGGCGTGGAGGCCACCGGTGCCCCCGCTACCCGCGTCTGCTGCCGGCGCCAAGGGGCGAGCAGGCCCCACATGGTGGCCAGGACTCGGGCACGTTGGTGGCCGCCCTTCTCCTCCACGCCCCAGCACGCTGTCCGGCGACGACGACGCCCACCTCGGACAGGGTGGGTGCCGGCGCCTCGGCCACTGGAACCGACCACAGTGAGGAGGTCTCGCGGCTGCGGGCAGCAGCGTCGCTATTGGGACGCCCAGGTATTTCCAAGGCCCCTCCCTACAGCTCTCGTCTTCCTTCTGTTGTGTTCCATTGCATCTGGATCTGATGGATTCTGCCATGGAATTGTCACACCTGCTCCATCGCTGCATGCAGCTGCGCGCTCCTGATTTGGGACATAGGTACATACTACTATCTCATGCACGCATTTGTCCTACAGATTATCGCTACAGAATATTTTACAGTTGAGATCCTTTGCTCTGGCCATGTTGAAACTGCTACTTTTACCCTGATGCTTCCTGCACGTGATGGAAATATATTTTTATGGTTAGCCTGCGATGAAAATGAACTCTTGTATGACTGGGGAACAATAAGCTAATGGTCTTCAGAGGCATAGTACTACATTGATACCTGTTTATTCATCCTATTACATTTCTGCTAGGATTGGCTGTCAACTAGGCTATCCACAATAACAGAATTGTTTTTGTACATTTGATTCCGCCTATGACGGCCGGATCTGATTTTGTTTATTTGCAATTGGTAACCAGGGTACAATCTAGCCACAATTATCATTCCTTCAGACTCATCCATTTGTTCTTATGCCCATGATGGAATTGTTCAGACACTTTATTTATGATCTACAACATACAGAGTAAATTCAGTTATGCTACATATTACCGTACTATAGTTGAGGAGGAGTAACTGTGTGCTTCACACATGCAGTGCCTTGACACTCGGTTGATCTGACAATGGTTCTTAGGACTGAGTGGAGTGCAAAGGCAACTTTAATTAACATCCATCCATGACCCACCTTAATGCAGTGGAGTTTTACAACATGGCCTTCTTAGACTGTACTTATTGCAAGATAATTTACCTGATGGCATAAATGCATGATTCATATGCTAATCACATTCGTTGTTCTGTCTGTCAGTTTCCCACTATTCTCATCATCTTTTTCCTTTTTTGCTTGTCGCAGTTCAGTTTTCAAGGTCTGCAATTGGAAAGAAATAGTATCCATTCCTGTTGCCAGGATCCATGAACATCCACAGGTTTGCCACCAAATTCTTATGTGAATAATATAAGGTACACCAACCATTTGTATTACTTGGTCTTCTTCCTGATTATTAGGACATAAGCATTACATGTTAAATTGACATTTTTGATTCACTACTTTTAAATGAAGATTTATAGTATGAATCCCATCTTACTTTCAAAATTTAAGTTGGCCCTCAATAGGATTGGATGAATAATAGTGTGCCTATTACCAACTGTGAAACATGAAGAAAGCAAAAAGAAAGAAAAAAAAAAGCACCACAGGGTTCACAGGTTTTTGTTTAGTATCTTTTAGCGTGGGATACCATTGGTTTCTTGGTGTCCCTACCAATTTCATAATATCCCAGTCTATGAATGGATAGAGCCTTTGTAAATCCTTGCTCTGCTCTATTTCGTCGTGCCTTTAACATTTTCATAATTGATGTTTCCTTTACTTCATTCATGTAGGTTATATATGCCATTTTGTTGCCTACCAAAGTCCCCTCTGCTCCGTTCGATTGTGTTGACGTATCCCAAGTGAGGTAAGAACATCCCTCTTCCTTGCTCTATTTCCCTCTTTGGATCTGTGGTGCACATTGAAGGATTCAAGAGGAAAAATAGGTGCGAGCCTTCGTACATCACTGCTCTGCTCAATTTCTTTCTGCCTTGACCGGCTTGGTTTCGTACAGTAATTGAGTATCTATAAGCCTGTGCGTATGGTGCTCTTTTTTTAGTCTGAGCATACGCCTCCTATATTTTTTCCTGTTGACAAACATGTCGATTATGATGTTTATTAAGATCCATGCTGCTGAACTTGAATCTTCATATCATTTGGTTAATTTGCTTATGCCATTTTTTATCTGCTGCGAATTTGGTTTCCCTTTATCTGCTGCGAATTTAGTTTCCATCTACTGCAGCCTAAACCGAGTGACAGAAGTATGTGTTTCATGTCCTACAATATAAAGTACGGGTCGCTAATGCTAAATAATTTGTAGCATTCATCTGAACTCTTATCTTTCTTTCCCATGATATTGCTGTGTATGTACAATTAGTCCTTCCAGATTTGGCATGACATATATTTAATACTGAGGTCCATTTATTTATGCATCATCGGTCTTTTGTTGAACTTTACAGAGACCAACGACATGCAGTAGTTCCATGGAGACACCAACTGCTGAAGACAATAATTCAGGTACCCCCGATTCAGTCATCTCATCTTTATGGGGTACTTAGTTTTAATGACATAATCCTTGCTTTGCTCTATTTGTTTCTTCCTTTGAATGATTTTTTAACAAAGTTTATTGTTGTATGATGCCTCGTATGCTTTTTATAGTTTAGGAAGGATCGATTCCTCTGTGCTTTCGGCATTACTATTGCAGGCTGCGAGTTGATGTTGGTTCATGTAGATTGTCAATAGTTGGGTTCTGCTTCTGTAGCATTGTTTGTTTTAGCTACGCTGTGCCTGAGCATCATCCATGTAACAGGCAGATAGCGATATGTTTGTTCAGTCATCCTTGCTTATTTGACAAATTTAATGAACAGCCTTGCCATTGAAACAAGAGGATGACAATAGCCTGCTGTAAGCAAATGTATGCTGCAGCTACTGTGTTTCTCACTACCCGTTGGAGCGATCATTTGGAAAGCTTGAATATGGCTCCTATCATATATTTCTGTGTTCAATATTTTCCAAGGCATGCTTACCAAACATCTGCTGCTGACATCTTGGTGTTGCAGCATGACTCATGATTTTTCCTATATTTGTATTTTGATCTTTATTATATATTAACAGCTGGTCAACCATTCGACAGATACACAAACAGACTAGAGTTGTACTGATCATGTATGAAACTGGCGGTACCTCTGCTTGAGATGGAGGTGGTCTTGCTGATTGAGGGTTTGTAATGTCCCCATAGCCACTAATTCAAGACCCTTGATGATTACTGCCTGAAGCTCAACTTGACCACACCAATGATGGCATATGAGACTAAGGTGATTTGAGGCACCAACCTTGCCATCAGGGATATGTCAAGCAATGACACCTTTCTTTTTTGCAAGGTAATTTGGTTGCTTTAGTTTGCCTATGCTTCAGTTCTAATGTGTGTATACCCCAATATTGCCATAGCGTTAACACAACAGTCATCTGGTCAAAAGATTAATGAGTACCCGTACTAAAATATTTTGTAATTTATGCAAGTTGAAAACTCAAATCATGAACTGCTCTTTTCTGCTACTCCTATTTTTATCTCAGCGTGGTGACTTCCTCTTCTGTGCAGAATTGCTATGGGCAGCACAAAGTAACACTACATGTAAATTGTCTCTCTCCAACCACTTATTTCATTAATTTATCAGCACATCAGAGAAGGCACGGATAAATGAGTTTTCTACCTCTATGTATTAACAGCTTTGTATTTATTCAGTTTCATACTACATGCTCACCGCATGTGCCCTTTTACCTATCTTGTGATGATGATTTGGTACCGTTGCACTTACCAATTCATCCCTACTAATGCCAAGTTTCAAGTCCCAACTCGATCAAATAGTGTGTCGCCTCTTTAATATCCTTGATTCCTTTAATACATCAATTTTCACCTAATCTCTTTGTTCTGTTTTTCTATGTATGTATGTAGACTAAAGATTTCCAAGTCCATGTTATTATATTAGGCTTTCAACGTGCTGGGCAGGCTGTATTGCAACCCTTAGTGCCCTGCAGAAAATATTGTGATCCTTAGTGCTCAGGTCATCCAAGTCTATTCTTTCTGACACATTTATTCTCTTTCAGTGATAGAGTCCAGTGTATTTTGGAGATGGTGGGACCAGATAGGCATGAGAGTCTGGTTATATTTTAGTACCACATAGTTGTGCTATTCTCCTCTGATGCTGTTGAACACATAGACAGGTACCACGTGCTACTTTTTCTCAACATGGAAGCCTTCTGGTTGTTCAAAGGTTGGTTGTACGTCGCTTCTGCATTTCGAAGGCAAACCTTTTTTATTGTATCTCCTCGCTATACTTTTCATTGCCATGATGTGGAGCATAATAAACACTGAAACCTAATCTTTGTTGAACTCTGTAGCCTACAGTTAGTTCAGTTGTTATCTGACTTAAATCAAGTTGTTAAAAGGACAAGCGATTCGTGTTGAAATACCTAAAGTTGCCAAAACACTCAGTTGTTATCTAGCTATGCTATTTTCCAACCGCATTCGTCTATAGTGCCAGTTTTCTCATCATTTCACCCATGGACCATCAGAAGTTAGGGTGTTTGTCATCTTTACATTTAGATGCACAAAAATATACATAGCCATTTAGTTCCAAGCATATTTCTGTGTGTGTTTTTCCTTTTTTTAATTTCATAATCTATAAGGTATAACTGATTTCTATTGGGGTCACAATTCCTCTATGTGCCTCACAGATTTGTATTGATACATTGATGCGGTTCTACTGATTCCAGTACAAGGGAACAGGAACAAAGATCAATGCCTTTTTCCAAGTTCTGTTTCTGTCAGTGTAAATGTGCTTTGCTGAATCTATTGCAGGTATCTGTGGTCTGAACAAAAAAAAAAAAGTTAGCCTCTGTTTCTACAAACTTATATAGCCCTCTGAAACCTTTTCTGTTTTTTTTTAAATGATGGAGACGGCAAAATCGAGCAGAGTACATGTTAGATTCATACGGTGTGTTCGATTATTTTTGAATTAGTTAGACACGGGTGACGGGCCATTATCTGATATATTCAGAACCATTTTATTCCTGCTTTCTACTCTCCTACAAAAATAGTAAGCAAAGCTAATTAATCTAACCACAGCCTCCCGTTTATATTTTTTTTTGTGTCATATTATTATAACAATTCTTCCAAACCTGTGCTACTACTTCCTTTTGTTGCCATGCATGTTTTTGTTAGATGACATCTGTATGCCACACCATGCACATCAATTATAAGATCAGGTTTATACACATACCTATGTTTTTCTATATAATTGAAATGAAATCATCTTTCGTTTTAGTATGCAGCTCAGTACAGAATACCCTCAACCCATCTCAATGACCTCTCAGTACTTCTCGTCGTAACTTCGTTCATACACAAAGGATTGTTGCACACTTTAACCATAAACCTGTTTTCATGCAAATGCCTCCACAGCCACACCAAGGCATGACTACGACGATGACAACACGAGCTGGGAAACCAACTCTGGATCAGTCTGAGATTATCATGACGCCACCTGGAAGACCAATGAAGCCTCCTACATGTACGCACACCCCCATCCCCCATCGATGCAGAGATCCAATCATCAGAAAGGCTGCCTTACACTTCTCCCAAACAATGTATGGTCACCTTGCATGACTGCTGTCTGCCCAGCCTACTACTGTGCCCCATTAGTATCCAAACGTTGTATACAAGTTTTATAATTTGTTTCCTCAAACTCTGTTGTACTACATACCCTATGTTAAGACATAGTACATGAATATTGTTCATTCATTTATGCTTGCTCAGCATCCCTATGTACCACATACTACATACCCATGTACCACATAATATGATCATTTATGCTTGCTCAGTATCTCTATTGCTGATTCTCTTAAACACATGTTCTCTCTGATATTGTTCATCCATCGTACCTTACACCAGGCGCGCAGGTGCGCGCCATTCCACTAGTATTGGAGAAGATCACGGCGCGGGGGATCGTACGTTTGGGATCCACGTGAACCGTGAGAGAAATGGCGCGGTGACCGGCCCTAACACCAGCATCTCCATGCATGCCGTCCATACATGCAGCATGCTTGATCACTTAACAAAAACTGCCTGCATACTGTATCTATGCAAATATCGAGATTCGATATGTGCAGGAAGCTAGCAGGGGTCGAGTGATTTTTTATCATTATTGCCTGATCATAATCTTTTATTTATTTACATATATGTACTGTATAATCTGGTTCTGCTGGCTGGCAATGGCATGCATGTCGGCCTGCCTCTGCCTCACCAGCTGCATACATATTGGCATATTGCTTCGGTCGCCCGTTGCGCGGCAAGCCGGCACCGCCCACTGCAAGATCGAGGCCGGCGGACGGTCAACTAGAGGCGATTTGTTTGCATGGTGCCATGGCGCGGCCGGTCTTGTCGACCTGCAGAGATTAGCTAGATCATCATGGTCATTCATGGATCATGCAACTCGATCAATTGACTTCGATAAACATGGAGTAAAAAGTCCTAATGTGCGTGTCGCAAGTAGAGTCGAAAGCACTGTGTATATAAAAAAAAAGTAATCTTCTAATTAATGATACCAGTGAATAAGCCAGGAACAAAGGGTGCAGAGCACATGCAGAGGTGGCCTTTGAAGGTCAGAGAAGCTAGTACTTGCACTCGCTCCCGATTGTATGCTGGATTATTGATACCTGAAGCATGCTGTGTTTGGTTGTTGTTTTTTTTTTTAAAAAAAAAAAGATTGGAAGTTGAGATAAGGAGTCGTCGTTGTTTCAATTAATCTTGCCAAAAAAATTAAGATCGGAAGTGGGCTTAAAACTCGTGGAGATATGATGCTCCAATTAACGTGACATGGCTGAAAACAAGAAAAATATATAGCCGAACTAACTTTCCGTTAGCACCAAGGTAGCTCTTCTCCTCTGGCGCATGCATGCTAGCTGGTGGTGCTTAATTCTTCCGGTGCTCGTTGCTCCACGTAGGCAGGGCAGGATTACGTTACGTACACGCGGCACGGCACACTGCAACATGCATGTCGTTTGCAATTGCAAGCAAGCGCCGCCAACTTGGCGTGTCACGCGCTTTTAATTACTTTCTGTTATATATCGTTAACCGCCCGCCCGAATCAGCAAGGATTCTCGCATCTGGAGCTGGAGGCATAAGGCATTCGTCTTCTTGGGCCAATGCAAGGCCCACAATTACTCGACGGTAGGGCCCATTGCTGACTTTTGTTGTTCCACTTCCACGAGCCCGCTCGCTCGGTGCTTTCGGCTCATCTCTTTGTGCTTCAATTCGGGCTGGGCCTGGAATAGTGACGAAAACTCCTAGCCTGCGGCGGCGGCGGCGGCGTCAGCAGGTGGGGCGCGCGGGTTGGACACGGAAGGCACGAACATGGTTCCACGTGGACAAGGGGATGCACACGACTTGTCCACCTCCCTCGGTTCGATTCAAGTTGTGTTTGGGCTGACTCAGGCCAGTTCTGGAGACCAATTAAGCACGCGGGTTCCATTGCCATGTGTAGGACTACGGTCAACGATCGATCGAGAGACTTGACGTGGTGGCCTGCACACGAACACGAGCCTAGCTTTTAATTGGTCCGGCCGGATCAAAATAATAATCAAACAAAAAAGTTCCTACTCCTGCTAGCTCCGTATAACGAACACTCGAATGATTGATTACTTCTTCTTTTATTCACTGTATATGTAACACAAATCAAATTGGACCGCGCATGTGTTCAATTGTTGCTTGGATTCGGTCTGCACGCACGCACGCGTGCCAGGTGCGAGAGCTTGCACCCGACCGCTTCGCACCCCAACATACACGTATAAAAGGCCGCCCGGGCTCCACACACACATACACGCCAAGTAATATCACCTAGCTAGCTAGCTTCTTCGTCCACTTCGTCGCTCGTTCATCGTTTTTCGATCGGTTTCTTCGATCTCACAAACGACGACGACACAATGCCACCGCCGCGGCAACCGCTGCGCATGCTCGCCGCCGCCGTCCTGCTTCTCCTGTGCACGCTGGCGGCGCTGTCCGTCTCTGCCGAGGCCAAGGTGCACCACCACACGTGGGACATCGCGTACCACTACAAGTCGCTCGACTGCGTCGAGAAGCTAGCCGTGACCATCAACGGCGAGTCCCCGGGACCAACGATCCACGCCACGCAGGGCGACACCATCGTGGTCACCGTGCACAACAAGCTGGAGACCGAGAACACCGGCATCCACTGGCACGGCATCCGGCAGATCGGCTCGCCGTGGGCCGACGGCACCGTGGGCGTCACGCAGTGCCCCATCCTCCCCGGCGACACCTTCACCTACCGGTTCGTCGTCGACAGGCCTGGCACCTACTTCTACCATGCTCACTACGGGATGCAGCGCGTGGCCGGCCTCGACGGCATGATCGTCGTGTCGGTGCCCGGCGGCGTCGCGGAGCCGTTCGCCTACGACGAGGAGCGCACCGTCCTGCTCATGGACTGGTGGCACAAAGCGTCTACGAGCAGGCCGTCGGGCTCGCGTCCGACCCAATGAAGTTCGTCGGCGAGCCCCAGTCACTGCTCATCAATGGCCGAGGAGTGTTCGAGCCATTCCACTGCTCGCACGGTGCTCCCAGCACCAACGGCAGCAGCGCTGATTGCAATGTTCCCCGGCCCGCAGGCTGCGCGCCGCCGACGCTCTTCACGGCGGTGCCGGGGAAGACGTACCGCCTGCGCATCGGCAGCATGACGTCGCTGTCGGCGCTCAACTTCGCGATCCAGGGCCACCTCATGACGGTGGTTGAGGCCGACGGGCACTACGTGAGGCCCGTCGTGGTGGACAGCCTCTACATCTACTCCGGCGAGTCCTACTCCGTGCTGGTGACGGCGGACCAGGACCCGTCTCGGAACTACTGGGCGTCCTCCCACGTCGTGTCCCGGGAGCGCAACACGACGAGCGCCATGGCCATCCTCAGCTACGCCGGTAACGACCCGCAGGCGCCGCCGCCGACGCTGCGGCCGGAGGGACCCGCCTGGGACGACGTGACGGCCCGGGTGGAGCAGAGCAGGTCTCTCGCCATGGCGCACCCGGACCACGTGCTGCCCGTGCCGCCGCGGCCAGACCGCGCGCTCCTCCTCCTCAACACGCAGAACCGGATCGGCGGCCACACCAAGTGGGCCATCAACGGCATCTCCCTCGCGTTCCCGGCGACGCCGTACCTGGTGTCGATGAGGCGCGGCCTCCGGGGCGCCTACGACGCGCGGCCCCCGCCGGAGACGTACGACTACAGGAGCTACGACATTGCCAAGCCGCCGGCGGCGAACGGGACGGTGGCCAGCGCCGTGTACCGGCTGGCGCTGGGGTCGGTGGTGGACGTGGTGCTGCAGAACACGGTGGCGCTCAACAACAAGAGCGAGACGCACCCGTGGCACCTCCACGGGCACGGCTTCTGGGTGCTCGCCTACGGCGACGGCAAGTTCGACCCGGAGAGGGACACGGCCAAGTTCAACCTGAGGGACCCTGTCATGAAGAACACGGTGGCGCTGCACCCCAAGGGGTGGACGGCGGTGAGGTTCGTAGCGGATAACCCCGGCGTGTGGCTCTTCCATTGCCATATCGAGGCGCACGTGTACATGGGTATGGGCGTGGTGTTCGAGGAGGGTGTTGACAGGGTCGGCCGCTTGCCCAAGTCCATCATGGGCTGCGGACGTTCTAGAACCCTGCCTCGAGGTAGCCAAGAACCAGGCGCCGTCATCATACGACATTATTCCTTTAAGATACTATATAATATAGATTCTTTATTTGTGTACGCAATTTGTAATAAATCCAATTTATTTGTTCAATAATTTCCAAGACTGTATACTTGTACTGTTACTATACCAAGTGCTAAATAAAGCTCTTTGATTGTAAGAACTACTCTGTTTAAATTCAATAAAAGCACAGTAGGAGGAAAGAGTGATTAGGGTCCCAAACAATACAGACTCTTACTCCGTATTATTGCCCTATTTTTGACATAGATTCTCACATCTGAGTTTGCCCTATTTTTGCCCAAAAAAAGAAAGTGTTTGCATCGACCATCGGCAGCGCTAGCGCCCGGACGTCCGGACGCGCATCCGTCCGGACGCCCTGCCTGCCCACACGTTTTGCATTTGAACCGCACGTTGTGCTCGCCGTCTTTGACCCGCATGCAACCAACCGCAAACGCCTTCCCGCTCTTGACCCAACCAGCCACAAACGCCTCGCATGCACCTGCGCGCCCACCCGTGCGTGCGGGGACCCCTGCTCCCGTGGGGACCACATTCCCATGAGTTGTCGCTCGCCCAGCTTGATCACATGCAACCACTGCCTGACCGCCCATGCCATGCATGCGCCTACAAACCCACCCACAAATGTGGGGACCTCCTCCCAATGAGCTTTCTACGCTTGTTAATCAGAGTATAAAACACTGCAACATCACAAAAATATAAATAAAACATTGAAAAATATGTTTTGCAACATCAAAAAAATATGTACTGCAACAACAAAACTTATGTACTTCACATCGAAAAACATATACTGCAACATCTGAAAACATGTACTGTAACATTGAAGATCATGCGCTGCAACATAAAAAATTATGTACTGCAATATCAAAAATTATGCAATGCAAACATCTGAAAAACATGTACTGTAACATTAAAGATCATGCGCTGCAACATAAAAAATTATGTACTGCAATATCAAAAATTATGCAATGCAAACAACTCAAGCAATAGTATTGCAACATCACAAAACATTTGTAGCAATGACCCAAAAAAATCTATTGCAACATCTGAGAAGTATCTATTGCAACATCCCAATAGAGACAACAAAAGAAACGCTGAATCATCACCTTCGAGCTCGTTGGACAGAAGAGAAACCCAAAACCTGGTTAGAAACCCTATCCACAGTCGCGTCTTTCAGATCCAGAGCAAGATTAAGGGGGCTCACATCCAGAGGAAGAACTCCCAGATCTAGAAGAGAAGCATGATAAGGAAGAGAGGGGCTCAGTCGACCTACCTCATCGACGCGTCCATGGCCGTCCTCGCCTCTAGTGGATGGATGGAGGGAGCGCGACGGCGGGACAACAGCAGCCAACACAAAGCAGGGCTGAGAGCAGAGTGGCAACGATGGTAGCGAGCAGGCCGAGAGCAGCGCAGCGGAGCGACACTGATGGCAGCGAATCGCGCGGACAGAGAGGGAGGGAGAGAGAGAGAGAGAGAGAGAGAGCACAAATGAGTGGATGAGGAGCAAGCACGAGGAGGCAGAGTGGAAGAGGAGAGCTGCGGTGGATATTTTGAGATGAGTGGAGGAGAACGGCATGCAGTCGCGAGCTAATTAATCCGGCATGCGGCACGCGGGGTTGGCCCGTCCGGCGGCGTCCAGACGCCCGTCTTCTACAGTTACCGATCGACCATAGCTCTTACTCCGTATTAGATACAGACTCTCGGTCTAGACATAAATAGTCATCTCAGAAATCAGAAAACCACAGGAAAATCCCTACGGATATCATAGCGGACATATTGCTGAGGCTGCCGAGCAAGGACTTTGTTAGGTCATCATGCGTTTGCAAGGTGTGGTGTAGCATCGTAGCAGACCCCTCCATCCGCAAGGCGCCTTTGGAAGCTCTATGTGGCCCATCATGCCGCCGTTGCATCGTCGAAGCCGGAGGTCCTTCTTGTCATAGAAATTAAACCCGCAAGCCCAGAAGGAGCGACAAGGCTAGCTTCTTCAACCTTTCGTGTACAAAGGCCTTGTCCCAGGTCGCCATCCCAAGCGGGTACTTCATGCAACAACGACCTCCGGTACTTCGTGCTCGATCACGACGATCAAGCGCCAGTGATCGTGTGCAATCCTATCACCGGTGTAACATCCCTGATGTTACTATGCAATTAAAAACTATAATTATGTCATCATATGCATGTTAAGTGGCATTAAAGGTTGAATTGGAATGCAATTATTTAATAATTTTCTTATATATAGATTGATTGTGTTTTAGCAATTTAGGTGTGAAGTGGTGTAATTATGTTTTGGAGTGTTTATTTTGATTCAATTTGAGTATTAATTGAGTTGGAGTTCAAATTGAGTTTGAATTATTAGAGAAAAGGCTTAAAAGCCCATTTTCCATTTACCCCTTTTTCGATTATTCAAAATCTATGCATATTTTGACTATGGTACAAAACGCAACTTTCTTGCTCTCCTTGAGATGAACAAGTTTGGTATACAAAGTTTTTCAAGTTTCCATATAAAATTTAAAGTAATTTCAAATTGATTCAAATCTCAAATGTCTCTCCTATTCTAAATTTCAAAATGAAGGCATAATTTCAAAATGATTTCTATAACAAAAATGAAGATCTTGAAAAGTTAGGAAAACTTTGTTTTTGGAGATTTTCATGTTCTTCTATAAATTTTTGAGAAATAAAAAAGGGGGTAATTTAGGGTTTTCACATTTTCAAATTTGAATTTGAATTTCAAAAACTAAGCCGAATTTTGAAATATTTCTTTAAGAAAAATTTGTTCATCTCAATTAATGGAGCAACTTTTATTTTTGGAGATTTTCAAGTTGCTATACAAAAATTGGAGTAATTTGAATTTTTATCGCAGTGGCATTTTCGTAATTTATCTGAAATTTACTAACTACAGGGGGAGCTCCACCGGCCGGCCGCCACCTCGCCGCCGGCGGGCTTCTACTGCCTTCCTGCCGCTTCCCCTCGCCACCTCGCCTCACCTGGACGGTCGCAATTCCTCGTGACACGTCCTCACTTGTTCCCGCCCTCTATAAGTAGCTAAGACGGCCGTCGCCGTCAGTTTTCCTCCCTCTCGGCCGCCGCCGCCGCCATAGCTCCGCCACTCCACGCCGACGCCGTCGAGCTAGCTTACTCCAAATTGACCGCACCACACGCTTCGCAACTCATTTGCGGTGCTCCCGAGCCCCCTCACACCTCGCCTCGTCCTCGCAATCGGCCGTGCGGCCCTCATCTTCCTCGTCGCCGGCAGAGCACCGCCATGGGCCGTCGCGCCGCCAAACCCCGTCCCGGTTGGTCATTTTCCTTGATTCTCTTCACCTCTAGCTCCACCTTGATGTCATAATCGTTACCGGCTCAATGTTTACCATCTAGTACGTCGGAGCGCCGCCTTGTCGCCGGAGTTCGCCGCCGCGGCCGCTGTGTCGTGAAGCCCGGTGCTCCGCCTCATCTTGGCCGTCGTCTGTGCGCGCATAGTACCTGTGGTGAGCTTTTGGTGCATCACATGTTTGTATTTTGGCCGCGGCCGCACTGGTGTCGCTGGAGCTCGCGCCGCTGGCGAGCTCAAGCTCTGCCGTGCCGCCATGGCCGCCGGTGTGGGTGCTGCTGGCCCGGTTTAGCTCGAATAATGGGTCTGGGAGGTGCGCGGCGTCGTGGCGGTCACGATGGACCCGACCTCGACGCCGGAAACCTCGCCGCCGGCGAGTTGTCGCCAGCCGATCACCGGAGTGCCGCCATGGGCCTCGCGAGTTGGTCTGGTGGGCCTGATGGGCCGGCCCATCACGTTAGGCCCATCGGGACAGAAAATGATTTTTCATTTTCTGAATATGAATTACATGCTATTTCTTTGATAATTGGTAGAAAAATATTTACTGCTCCAAAAATTATGAAAATTTTTGTGTAACCTTTTCATGATGTGTATAATCTAGGAAAAATATGAAACTTGAAATTTGAGTACTTTTTGTAGTAGATAAAATTACCTCTTTTAATTAAAAAATGAAGCTTCCATGATTTTTCTAGGTCAAAATAATTATCCAAAAATCTTGAAAATTGTTTTGCCATTATCTTATACCATGAGGATCCTTCACAAAAAATTTGGGATTATTTTGAAAAAGTTAATTTATTTCATAATTTATGCTTAATTAAAATAATTAGTTAATTGAGTAATTACTTAATTATTTGAGCAAATGACTTAGGAATTGTGTGACTTTGGATTGTGTGATGTCCATGGGTCATGAAACATGATAATGATCCATGGAAAGTGTTTGATAATAGAATTTTTGATTAGGTTGTTAGGGATAGGAGTTGTTTTAGGGTTTGTTGAATTGCAACTTTATCGTGAAGGAAAGTTGTAATCAAATTGCTTGATCTTGTTTGTTGCTTTGTTTCATGTTGTTAATTCAGTCTTGTTGAGTCATGAATTGTATCGTGTAGTATCTCGTCGTGAAGG
>JAKNSH010148724.1:0-16431 GCA_027790015.1 Cymbopogon flexuosus | reverse complement strand
TCGGTTCAGGCTGCGGCGGCGGCGTGGCCGCCGCCGTGCTTGCGGCTGCGGGGCACAAGGTCATCGTCGTCGAGAAGGGCGACTACTTCACAGCCGAGAGCTACACCTCCGTGGAGGGCCCGTCCATGGAGCGCCTCTACGAGAAGGGAGGCATCTTCTGCACGTCCAACGTGTCGACCATCATGTTCACGGGCACCACCGTCGGCGGCGGCTCCGCGATCAACTGGTCGGCCAGCATCCGCACGCCGGAGCCGGTCACGCGGGAGTGGGCGCGCGAGCACGGGCTCCCCATGTTCGGGAGGCCCGAGTACGCGCACGCCATGGACGCGGTCTGCGCCCGGCTCGCGGTGACCGGCGGTGGGTGCCGGGAGGAGGGGTTCCAGAACAAGGTTCTGCGCCGTGGCTGCGAGGCGCTCGGGCTACGTGCCGACGCCGTGCCGCGCAACTCGTCGGAGGGCCACTTCTGCGGCAGCTGTCACCTCGGCTGCCCTACCGGCGAGAAGCGTGGCACCGACACGACGTGGCTCGTCGACGCCGTCGCGCGTGGCGCGGTCATACTGACGGGCTGCAAGGCCGAGCGTTTCATACTGGAGAGCAACCCCGGCGGCGGCAAGACCGGCCGGAGAAGGAGGTGCGTGGGCCTGGTGGCGGCGTGCATCAGCGACGGCGGCGTCAGCAAGAAGCTGCGCATCGAGGCCAAGGTTTCCATCTCGGCGTGTGGCGCGCTCATGACGCCGCCCCTGCTGCGTAGCAGCGGGCTCAAGAACCGGCACATCGGCCGCAACCTGCACCTGCACCCGGTGTCCATGGCGTGGGGCTACTTCCCGGACACCACGCCGGCAGAGGCAGAGCTCAGTGGCAAGTGCTACGAGGGCGGCATCATCACGACGATGCACCGCGTCACCGCTCGCACCATCATCCAGACGCCGGCGCTGGGGCCAGGGTGCTGGGCTGCGCTGATCCCGTGGGAATCGGGCCGCGACATGAAGGAGCGCATGCTCCGGTACGCGCGCACCGCGCACGCGTTCGCGCTGGCGCGCGACCGCGGCGCGGGGCGCGTGGACGGCGAGGGCCGCGTGCGCTACACCCCGAGCCGGGAAGACGTGGAGGAGCTCCGCGACGGGCTGCGCCAGGCGCTGCGCATCCTGGTTGCCGCCGGAGCGGCCGAGGTCGGCACCCACCGCAGCGACGGGCTCCGGCTGCGGTGCGACGGCGGCCTCCGCGACGAGGACCTGGAGGCGTTCCTTGACGAGGTGACCGTAGCGAAAGGTCCCATGCTGCCGGGACCTGACAACAGGTGGGCGCTCCATTGCTCGGCGCACCAGATGGGCAGCTGCCGGATGGGGTCTAGCCCGAAGGACGGCGCCGTGGACGGCCGCGGCGAGAGCTGGGAGGCGGAGGGGCTGTACGTGTGCGACGGCAGCCTGCTGCCCACGGCGGTGGGCGTCAACCCCATGATCACCATTCAGTCCACCGCGTATTGCTTGGCAAAGGGCATCGCCGAGTCTCTGGCGCGTGACAGGAAACCGTAGCCTGCTTGAGAGTGTCGTGTCGTGTCGTGTCGTGCTCGCGGAGAAATGGTTGTGCGTGTGATTCTCGTGTGTGCATGTTGGATGTGATTTAGGGCTTTGGGCGAGCCTGTGCGCCTTCGCCCTTGTAACTAATTTGTTGCATAAAAAGCCTATCGGCTCGTATTTGCATACATCATTAAGATGTTGGTGCCTTCTCAGAATCTTCTCGTGCCTTCTCCGGTTCACGTTGAAGCATTGCTCAGTTAGTCATTTGTTATATGCTACTAATGTTAAAAATATTTTCCTAATACAAACCCAACCTTTGGTTAGTCTCACCAGCGGACATTTTCAAGTGGTCATAACACTAGCTTATCAATCCACAGAAGATTAAGCGCTTGGATGCTTACAGCAAGAAGCAACTATCCAATAGAAAAACAATAAATGCAGGAGTCGAACAATTTGCTACAGAAGTATGGAAATAGAAATAATTTAGTAGCTCGTACTGCTAGGGTGGCAGAATGCACCAGCCCATCTAGCACTGAACCAAAATCCATGGCATGCAAGCCTCACCGCAGTATCAGGCTAATGCAACATTGACCATGGACTCATGGAGCTGACAAATCAGAAGTTCCATTATCATCAATCTGCAAGCCACTTAATTCAGCGAGGCCTGCTGTCGACCATCTGGGATTGCAAACAGAACTACAGGTTTTGACGACCTGATGAATGGGGCATCACACCTGTAGTAGCCTTTCCTCTCAATCTGTATGATCTCTCCGCGCTTGAGGTTCTTCATGTTTGCATCTCCGAGGGCCAAGGTATCTCGTCGAGTGCAAGGGTTCAGATTCTCAAGGAAGTCTTCATCCTCCTCCAGCTGCCAAATGATGACCACATAAATTCAGTGCCAATTGATTAAACAACTAAACTGTTTGAGGAAGAGTTTAACAAGTGATCCATAAATGGATGTGTATCCAAAGCATCTAATTTAGAGCCACACGTTGCATTCTGCAATGTCCATTCTAAACATGTGGCATCACTTCAGCGGTATGCCGAATTTCAAGGGGAAAACGAGCAAGACTTGTGAATGCAACTGCGGTTTGGCTGTTTATTTAGAAGATGAACATCATGCGATTGATTTTAGTGCATTTTAGTCCTATTAGTCCATAATCCATGAAGGAAATAAGAAATGAAGGTACTTGGGTCCTAGAAGTTACCTTTTTCTTGCAGATGAGATAATCGAATTCCACCAATGAGAGGGGCACTAGCTCCTCCATATCTGCTAACCATGTGATCTTCATTTTTGTTGTCTTCACAGAGCCCTCGAGATGTAGTTCTCCAACTAGTTCAGTAATGACTCCGCCCTCCATCTTGATCTCTTTAATGATAGCATTCCCCCAGTCCATTAGGGTTACTTCCTCACCCTTGCTAACGGCAGACGCATCAGCATAATCTAGCCAGATTCTGTTACTGAATGTTGTAGCCTTCTTTCCAGCACCCTCATATTTCTTGTGCCTTGGCAAAATTCGAACAAATGGCTTCTCTGGACCATTAGTGAGAGTAAAGATCACACGTTGATCTGTTAGCACTGCTGTATGCCTTGCGCACACTGGGTCAATTATCTTCTTGTTGATTGTCCAGAGTTTATCCCACTCCATAAGATTCAGATTTTTTGAAGCACCCTTCAACAAACAAAATGGATATGAAATCAGGAACATCCAGTAAATATGAACATAAAGCACAAGCATATAGGGTTACCTGTTGGAGTATAAATTGTATCAATGCCTCAACTTTCAAACCACGACGTACTATGCCTTGAACAGTGGGAAAACGTGGGTCAGTCCAATCTTCGACTTTCTTGTTTTGTACAAACCAGAGAAGCTTCCTCTTGCTGAGAAGAGTGTAAACCATATTCAATCGGCTGAATTCATAAATTTCCACTCTCCTCAACCCCATATCTTGAAGAATTCGATAATATTGTGCATTCCTGTCATGGTATTCACTGGAACGAAGAGCATGGGTCACTCCCTCCAATGCATCGACAAATGGGCAAGCAAAGTCATATGTTGGATAGACCTTATACTTTGAACCCACACGATGATGAGGATCAGTATTGCAGCGGTAGTAAACAGGATCCCTGAGCGACTTGTTAGGATCCTGCATGTCGAGTTTGCCACGCACACAGCACTGCATACCCCTTTCAGTCCCATTAACCATCTCTTTCCATAATGACAGATTTTCTTCAACAGTATTATTTCTACACTTTGATTCAATACCATCCATCCTCTCTTTCCTCATTTGCTCCTTTGGTGTGTCATCAATATATGCTTTCCCCTGCTTGATCAAACTTTCAGCCATTTCCATTAGCTTTGGGAAATAATCGGATGTGTATGTGACAGCATCATATTTGATACCCAATGTCTCAATATCTTTGAGAAGGTTCTCAACAAACTCATTGCTTTCTTTTGATGGGTTTGTGTCATCAAATCGAACTATTAGGCGACCTTGATATCTTTCAGCAAAGTATTTGTTCAATAGTGCAGCTTTTGCATGGCCAATATGGAGGTATCCACTAGGCTCTGGGGCAAAACGAACACAAACTTGTTCAACTTTAGCACCAGGGAGATCAACTTCTGGAGCTGATGGGTCCTTCGAATCATGTACCTTTTCCTTCAGGCTTGGTGCAGGAGATTTTCCGATTCCTCGTTTCCCAACATATGCAGACACAATTTCATTCAGTTTATCTCTGTATTCAGCATCAATGCTATTGAACCAGCGGACAAGATTTTGGTATTTCTTTGATTTCCTTAGACTCTCCCACCGTTGACCAATCCCTAAAGAAAAATGACACAATTTGGTAAACGTTACAATGCCTGGAACAAGCCTGAAAGAAGAATGGTAAACAACCCACAGCTTACCAGCAAGATTCGACCATACTGCAATGTCAGCAACTGTGAGACCATGACCAACCAGAAAGGTCCGGGATGCCAGGTATCCATCAACGAATGAGCAGGCATTTTCAAATTCAGAGCCTAAAAAGAAAGTGGGAGCATAATCAAGCCATTCAACAACCTGCAAGTTTATTGACAACAACAGTTCAGAATTCAGAAAAGAAACAGTCATGAAAATAAGGTAATTTTCTAATAAGCACTTGATCACAACATACATGTCCAAACTCCATGGCATTTTTCCCAGAAAAGCTGGAAAAAGACGCACTGCGGGCGATGTAATGGAGAATTGGCTTGATGCCATGGAGTGATTCTCTGTACACAAGCAAAAAGATGATGCGTGAAAAACATATAGCGCTTGTAAACTTAGAAATTGACACATACAGATCACAAAACTGCTGTTACTCAGTTGCAAGCTCACATCAACATAGCAAAGTGAAATCCTAGTTGATATACTCCCAAGGATAATAGTGACCCATTTGAAAGAAAGAAAAAAGTTACTGCAACAATTAGGTGTGTACAATTACAGTCCAGTGATCATTTTTCATTTGAACATCTGAAGGTTACCTTCAGCAGGACCCCACCCATGACAACTGTCCAATGCTAAGATATCATACAAAAATTGCACAAGAGCTGGAAACAGTTTACCTGAAAGAATTTCTAGAGAAATAAGAAGAACATGTACCAAAGAAGACGAGGAGAACTTACCCAGAAACAAACTTTAGGATGGGTGCAGAGCCCGTAGCAAGACTAGGATCAATGGTCAGTGGTACATCTGCAACCTTAGCCGCACAAATGATGGAAATTGGTGGGCTTTCCTGGGAGAACGCCAACTTTGCTTCCATTGAGCCTTTTTAAAGCAGACAAACCTGAAACCAGCATAAATCAACACAATATTAGCTTGGCAGTTGCATTATAGATAGGGCATGCTAACACAAGAATAATAGCGAAGGAAAACCATTGATGGCGCAAAGATTAAATATGAAACCAAGCACATAAGATTGATACAAGCAGTTGATACTTCAAATCAGGGGCGGAGCATAACACACTTCTCCAATTTTTTTTTTTTTTTTTTGGGCCAAAGAATCGAAGTATTTAGGGTCAGATCCGAATATAGATAGCTTCAATTAGGATTTGGGGTGCTCGGTTCGTACATCTGAAAGGGAAGATAAGAGGGCGGGCATACCTGGTGGGTGCTCGTCCGCTGCGGATGCCGGATTGCCAGTCGAAAGGCGCGGCGGCGGCGCTCGCCCGGTTGAACGAAGAGGTCTAGTATAAGGGAGTTTTCTTTTCTTGTCTCTCTCTCTCTCTCTCTCTCTTTCGTTGAACGGCGCACACGGGCCGGATTAGGGTAACGGGGGCCCCAAGTAAAAAACAGAGGGTGGACACTCGGCATTGCCGTTGGTTTTGATCAGAAACCGTGTGGAGAAAATGTCATTTTCGACAACAAAAAGGCACTTTGGTCATTGGACTTTTATCTTACCCGATGTTTGGTTCAAGAATACTCCAGGAATGGAAAAAATGGATAAAGACAACTTTTATGGGTAATGACTCAATTTTCACTGTTGTAGGCCATAAATAGTATTAACACTCTAGTACGTGTAATTTTAAACAAAATAATATTTTTTTAGCAAAGACTAATGGTTGTGATAATTAAACAACATCCTGTAGTTATAAAAAAACTTTGAGTACCCAGATTACTTTAAAATTCGTCAAACATTGAATAAAAAGATATTTTGTTATATCAATCAAATTTTGTCACTCATAGAGTACACATAATAATATGGTTATGTAGATGACAACGTTGAGACTGATGGCCTCCTCTTTGTTTGTTCTGATGAAATATTTTGGATGTCCACAGTGTAAGTATTTAAAGATCAATGCATATCACAACACGACTCCTATCTTGATAAGATAAAAATTTCATCGGGTCATTCATATTTCTCGCCAAGACTCTACTTAGTCACTCCTGTCGGGATCAAAATTCATATTTCATAACATTGAAATGATTATAAACCAGCTTTAGATAGATGTGATAATTAATAGTTGACACTCATAGCTGCCAAATCAAAATAAACTTTACTTTGATATCTCATATTTCAAAAAAACTAGACATATCACAATAAAGGGTGACTATCAGGAATCAAAGTCATTTAATTATTTTTTAAGATATCTGATGGAGATGAGAATTTTTTAAAAGGTAGGGCTGTCTCCTCTAATGTGTGCTGGCAGAAATGCACCATAGTTAAACGCCATGCCAATTGTTCACCATTGTTGAACTTGATCATAGAAACGTATAATGGGGGCTTACACAGTCCACGGCCGAAGATGCAATGCAAAGGGAGCCGAAGCTGACTATCACCTGCTATTATCATGCATGATTCTTTCAAATAATGCAACAATTGTTGAAAGGCGACCCTGGTTGTTCTGAACTTCTGATAACCGTTTTGGATTGAAAATAGTGCAAACAAAGATATGCCAGTGATGTATAAACTCTTAGCAGCAATGCCCCATCATAAATTCAAAGGTATGGCATCAGTATCAGTGACAGATGGTTCTTCCTGTCTTCTCTGGGACGACTGCTGGTATGGACAACCACTCAAATTAGCATATCTTGAATTATACTCTTTTGCCAAAAAACTAGATATCTCTCTCAGTAGTGCAATCTCTGCCAGTTCAGTCACCAGTCTTTTTCAACCTCCCCTTTTCCATTGAGGCATATGAGCAATTTCACCAGGTTGAGTCTTTTTCAGAACTTGCAGATGGAGGATGGAAAAGATACTTGGCACTACATTGGGGCAGCTCCAACTTCACTTCTCCAAAAAAAAAGGTTACTTCCATCTCACAAATGGAGCACACCCAAATTTCAAGTGGATCTGGAAGTCATCCTGTCAACACAATTACAAAGTCTTCTTTTTGGTTGCTCTCCAAAGACAGACTTAGCGCACGAAATATCCTGAAGAGGATGAGTTTTCAGTTACCATCCTACAATTGTGTTCTACTAATAATTGTGCCAATAATTGTCAAGAGACAGTACAACACTAACATATATAATATAATAATCCTTATTGGATTTTTTTTCTTTAGGACCTCAGAAGACAGCTGAATGTGCCCTTCATGCATATTATAATTATTATGAGCTGGAGCATTTGGACACTAATAAATGAGATCCCAGCCAGCAGCCCGAGAGGCTTGGAGATCTTCAAATTCACCTTTCGGCAGCTCCTTTGGAGGGCCAAGAAGAAATATTTCCCCTCTATTGTCTTATGGCTAGAGCAACTTGTGTAATTTGTTTAATTTTCTTTGTTTCCTAAACTTCTCCCTGTTCATCTCCTCTGGTTGCTTAATCTGGTCCTTGTAACCTTCTTAGTTGCTTTGAAATAAAAGCTCCAGTGGGGACTCCTGAGCCCATCCTTTTCCTCAAAAAAAAAGTCCCATCATCATCCACATAAACCATTCAGCAATAAGCATTGTAATGAATAGCTTGGCAGTCATAATAGACAACGCAAATGATCACTCGAGAAAGAAAGTGAGCAATTTTTTTTAGAGAAGGAACCAACAACAGAATTGCAGGCCTCATATACAATTTGCATACAATTTTATATAATCTTCCATTCTGTCTGACTATACGAAAATTCTTTTATATGTGGAAGAAAAATAATATGGATATATAAAGGAACATAATTTACACAACACAATGGATAGGTATAGGGATACAGGATTCAGCAGGATCAGGACTCCTCCAAAAGTGTTTCTCGTGCATATTTGGGCTCAGGCAGTTTTCAAAGGGGGAGGAAAGAAAGCTAATTGGAACAGCTAACAAGAAAATACTGTGTTGATAATCTAAGTTGTACTGCACTACACTACTGCCAAAAGGTGACAACAAAATTGGAGGGATTAATAGCTTAGGAAAATATTGTTTGCAGCAGAGTAATCACTAACATCAACTCATATAAATTTTCTGTCTCAAGGAACATCCCTTTGGGACAGGGAAACCCACAGGGAAGCTTTTTATTGGGCGACTAAGAAAGAACAAGTTATTGTTTGTTCTCCATACTCACTCTTAGGCCTCATTTGATAATTGATAGGGACATAGCTACAGTTATAAATCAAACTCAGTATCAGTATCTTGACTAATCTGTGAATCCACCAGTGCCTATTTTTAGAATCAAAATAGAACAGATTAAGGTCATCCTATATCCTATCAGAAAAGAAAAAGAAGCTAATACATTTACCTGGTTTTGGAATTCTTACCAAAATAATTACGGAACAGGAGAAAGAAGCTAATATACACTCACTCACCATATTGACCTCGGAGAGGAGGGAACAGGCACAGGCGGTGGTGCGTTCACGAGAGATGGCAGCTGATAGTAGATGATGAGATTAGATACTTCCCCAACACCTTCAGGTATAGTGATCATCATTTGGGCCATTGTCACGACTTCAATTCCAGGCTTCTCCATTCAGACAAGCCAAAACTCATTTTTCCCACCTGAAGATGAGAGATTAGAAGCACCATGCTTACAAGGTTAGCTGTTGAGGTCAAGCTATGATTATCCTTCTGATTTGCTACCCTTATCTGGCTGAACAGATAAACACTTCAGGCATCTCTGTAAATTGAGACTTTCACATTGTCAATCAGAGGTTCTAATCTTCAACTGCATCATCGAAACCAGTCCAATTGGCGGTGCAATGCCTAAACCAACAAAGTAATTAAACTATAACTTGGCATGCTAAAATCATGTCATATTAGTATATCAGTCTGAATACGGAGAACAATTGCAAAATTAGAATGATTCATGATAAGAAACACAGCTGTCTGCAGTTATCAACAAACTTGCATAATTGTTCCCACTTCATACTACGTCTTTCAGACTTCCATTCTGCAGGTTAAATGGTAAATGCTTTCTCACAAAACTATAGCATGCCACAACTTCATCGCTGACCAATTCATTAGTTGATTCCTAGTAAAACTCTACAGGTTGCCATGGCGGTAACGGGCCAGTCCTGCTCGGCCGCAGTCCTAGGCCGTGGCGGCGGCGGCCGGCTAGTGCCACTCCAAGCCGCCGAGCGTGACGGATCCCATCCCCTCCCACATGTCGTCCGTCCAGCCGACCTCTTCCCCGTCGATGCCCTCCATGTCGCCGTGCCACCACCCGCCTCCGCTCGCGTCTGCCACCGAAACAAACCACCGCGTCAGGTTGCTGTTTGCTCACAGCTCACCAACTCACCGGCAGCGGATCTCGATCTTACAGTGGTTGTACGGAGCGCGGCCGCCTTCTCCCCCACCCTCACCGCCGCGCCCACGCCCGCGGCCGCCGCGGGTGGGCCTCGCGTGGCCCCGCCAACTCGCCGGCCGCGGCCTCGGGTCGTCGCCGAGCACCACCACGCGTCTCGCCTTGGCGTCGCTCCCGTGCTCGTCGCCGCCTGCACAGATCGCTATCATCATCAACCAGTGACAGACTGGGAGGAGGGGAAAGGTCGGAGCAATTTGAGAGAAATGCAAGACGAGCATGGCTGGACGCGCACCAAGGGGACACTTCCGCTTACTCCTAGACTCGCGGCGGCTCTCCGCCGCGGTCTCCTCGACGTCCAGCCGGGCGTCGCCTGCACCGCCGAAGTCGAGGCCGCCGTCTTCCCCTCCCTCCACGTGACCGCCTTCCGCTCTCGCCCCTGGGGCGGAACTGTGGTGGAACCGCTTGAAGACCGCGGCGCTCAAAGCGCCGCCCACGCCGCCGCCGGCCCCGTCCTTCCCCGCGGAGCCCACCGAGGAGAACGCGCTCGGTTTCTCCTTAATGATCGCCTTGGTGACTCTGACAATCCCCCGCTTCGGCGGCTCCGGCGGACAGATCGGCGCCTCCATCAATCCCTCCGGCGGCTGCGGCGGCGGTACCTCATCGACAACCCTGAAGCACGAAAAGGGGAACGCAAGGGACACAGATTGAAGAAGTGCCACGATTGGGGAAAATTGGGATGGTTGCGAATCAGACGACATGCCTGGGCTTGAAGAGGAAGGATTTGAGCGTAGTCTGCCCATCGGATGACCGGATCCCGCTCGAGTAATTCTTCCGGTGCTGCTGCCGCTTCATCCGACCTCCTTCGTTTCCTTCCGGTTCCCCCACACGCTTTTGGTCTTCGGCTCGTCTTTTTCTCTCCCACTTTTGCGCTACCGAAATATTTTGCCGCCAAGATCCTTCAAATTTCAGGATCTCCCGCCACACTATCTTGGCCTCCCAAACCACTCGGCTGAATAACCTCCACCGCTCCACGCGATTCCTACAAGGTATTTATTACTGAATCATACACTTGTCTTAAGATAATCTAGAAGCGAAACTTCAAGAAATCCAAGAGTAGTAGCATACATTTTGTCTAATTTTGATTCAGGAGCCTCCGGTACAACCAGAGTATGAACAGCAGCTGCACCACGGAGACGAGCAGGAGGACGACCACCAGCGCTGGCCCGATACTCCACTTGTTATTCGAGCTCCGCTTCCTCTGCCGATGGCGCCGCTGAGATGCCATCCTGTGCAAGTGCCGCATGGAGTCGACGAGCCGAGCGCGCAGGGTGTCTGTGTCAGTGTCGACCCACACTGCGGTGTGCACCTTTGGCGGCGCCCGTTGAGAGTCGTCGGCCTTGGCGTCGATGAAGCATGGCGTGTCCTTGTCGGTACGGTCATCGTTCACCGCCTCATTCATCGAGTGTTTCCTTACCGTGGTGGCTTCTACCTTTCTCATGGCTGCTTCCGTGATATCAATGGGGTGAGACGTAGGCTCGGCTTTCTTAGGCAGGGATCGGCTAATGTTCTTGGCTGTTTCACTTGATGAATACTTCACTGATCTGCTGCGGGCTGTCTCCGTGATTTTGCTTTCCATGCCGAGACTTCTCTTCATGGATGAAGCGTCTGTGCCATCATTTTGATCCATAGGAGCTGTCAGTAGCGTCTCCTTTGTCTGTTGGTTGCTGCAGGCTAAACCAGCAAGCGATCTGCAAGGCCCTGAATCACAGTTAGTTGTACTAGCACCGATTGCTTTGGATTCTTCATGATTTAGCTTGACTGACGAACTGATATTGCCATCCTCCATCTGATTTCCATTGTTTCCAACAGCATGAGAAGGGTCAAGAGTATCAGAAACTTCTCCCTCTTTTTCCCACATCTGTTGTTTTCTGTGTATTAAACTTGAAGCCAGATCTTGAGTGGGTTCAGTGACAAAGACTGTATGAGATGCTTCAAGGATGAAACTGCTACCAGCGACGACACCAGCAGATTTCTCTGGTCCTTTGTCTGATGGATTTTCTGGCATTGGAGTTGCATCTGCTGTGCTTCCATTTGCAGAAGTTGCAGTCTGGCCCTTTATGTTTTTCTGACTTACTATATCTGATGAATAGATGCTAGCTGCAGTATCAGCAAAATCATCTTTTCCTGTATTGGATGCCATCACCTGCCTCGACTGAACTAGGTTAATATCTGTAAGGACATTAACATCAACAGTGGTGCCTTCTCCTTTCTTGGATGTATGGTCCTTCCTTCGGATACTGCTGAAGTTAAAATCTTGAGCAATTTCAGTATTGTTAATTGCTCGAGACCCTTGTCGGACCAAGTTATGACCAATTGTAGCAACAGATTTGTTAAGAGTAGCATATCCATCAGTTCTAGGTTCAGAAGAAACGCCCTTTACTGTTTTGGACTCGGTTTGCCTGGGAAAAGCCGATGTCAATATGTTATCATGACAGATTTCATCATTGGTTATTGCTTGAGACTCATGACTTGTAGCTTTTGACAATGAAGCTGCAGCTCTTGTTGGATTAGGAGGAAGCGGCACAGCAGAATCTGCTCCGTCCTCAACCTCATCATCTTCAGGAGCAATTTCTGCTAGCTTACGCAAGCGATGATGAGTGAGCCCCAGCATGGTCCTCCCCATACTCCTACGCGATACAATTTCTTCAGCCCTGGTAGTTCCTTCCTTCAGTGCTCTTGAGTCAAAGAATCCTTTAATTTCTAGATAACCGGTACCTGAAGATGAAACTGAAATATCATCAACATTATCAGGTTCTGTTTCATTCTCTCTGACACTGAGGCTATCTTCAACACTCACATTGCTCTCAAAGATATAAGGACTCCTCTTATAATATATGTAGCTTGAACCAGTGGAGGTACCATGAACTTCCTTGATGTTCTTAATCACAGGCCAGTCCGGACCATCAACCATGCACCTTTTCAGCAGCTCAACTGTGCTTATGAAATTCAGTGATCGAAGCTTGGAAGCATGTGCTTCAATCCATCTGGGCATTTCCCGCAAGTCATGATCAAAGATGTGCACTGTTTGTAATCCGTCTACATTCTCCACACTCTCCAGCATAGGGCAGTGGCACATGTTGATATCTTCAAGGGAAGTCAGGTTTGATATCCTCTTCAAATTAGGAGTGTTCCAAACGCTCAATTCCCTCAGTGTAGCAATGTCATCCACAGCCTCAAGGCTTGCCATATCTGCTATGTGTAGCTTGGTCAGGGATGTCACATGTCTGAGGCCAACAGGAAGATTTTGCAGCTTGGGACAGTTCTCAAGCTGAAGTTCCTGCAGATATGGAAATGCCCCTGGCTCGATCTCTGTCCATGTCTGGAGCTTCTGCAGCCCTTGGAAGTGCAGGTTTTCCAGCTTAGGAAATGGAACCTGATGTGGGTGTTCAGTGCCTGTCAACTGTGCACCTATATCCTTCAGAGCTAAAGAGTCTGCTATGTACAAGGATCTCAGTTCTGGCAGACGGCCTAATGGTGGAAAAGATTGGCAGAAGCTGCACCCAACAATGCCTAGATCACGGAGATTTGGCAGGAAGGTCACTGATATCCATCTTGGGAACTTTGTCCCAAAGTAGTTTACAAGCTTCAGTGACTCCAGACATAATGGCGGATTCATCTCTTCGAAGATATCCTCAATCTTTCTGACCAACTCCGGTGTTTGAAGTGGCCTGACAGTGCTGCTGCACGACAGCTCGAGCTCCCTGAGACCTTTCTTGGCATCAAGTAACATCTCAGTTGCCTCCGATCGATTAGCAGCCTTCTCAAGCTTCTGTATGTGCAGTGTTCTCAGCTGAGATAAGTTCTTGAGCTCATCCAGAGGCCACCCGCTCCTATCCTGAGCTGCCCGCGCCTCTTTGCTCGTCACATTGAAGCAGCGGAGTGATGTGATGCTTCTCAGATGGCCTACTCTGAATGCCGCGTCATTGATCACTGTGCCGGCAAGGTCAAGGTCCCTGAGCCCTCTCAGATGCTCTATCCCTTTTGGCAGCGCGTGCAGTGTCTTGCACCCTCTTAGCAGAAAGAATTTCAGGTTCCACAGGTTGCCTACGGACTCTGGAATGGCCTGAATCCTGGTGTGAGACAGATTCAGGAACCTCAGATAAACAAGATTGCCCAGGTTCTCTGGAATGAGTTCGACTGCTGTTTCGCTGAGGTCTAATACTTTAAGATGCTGCAATCTTGTAAAGACGCTTTCTTCAATTGTAAGTGGGTTCTTTTGAAGAAACAGCGTTCTTACCCTTTGTAACTTGAGAATCTTCTCAGGTATCGCAGCCTGGTTTCTTCCCGGGAGTGAAACACGCCGTGGTGTGAACGAGGCATCGCTGTCGACCAGCAGTCGGTACGAGTCGCCGGTCAACTCCTCACCATGTGCGAGGAGCTGCGCCAGAGCTCGCAGCATGTCGTGCATGGTGCACCACGCGGCACCACCGTGTTCTTCTTCCTCTGCCGGCTGGAGAAGGTGCCTTGTGATGAGCTCATCGTAGTACTCCTCGGCCACCTCTTCCACACTGGCGTCGGATCTGATCTGCACGAAGCCTTCAGCTATCCACAGCTGCTCGAGCACGCGCCTATCCATGGCAAGGTCAGAGGGGAACAGCGAGCAGTACAGGAAGCATTGCTTGAGGTGGCACGGCAGGTTGTCGTAGCACAGGTACAGCGGCTTCATGGCATCCTCCGCGAGCCCCTTCACCAACCACGCCGGGCTGGCGAGCACCTCGCTCCACTCTTGGACGGCCGCGTCCCGTGTCCTCAGGACGCCGGCAACAGCCTTGATCGCCAGTGGCACACCGCCGCACTTGTCAGCTATCCCCTCACCCACGGCCTTGAGTTCGCCGGCCGTGGCCTCGTCAGGTACAGAGGCCGCCGTGCGAAGCAGCAGCCAGCCATCGTCGACGTCCAGCTTCTTGATGCGGTGGACGTGGCCGGCGCCCATCTCCCGAGCAATGCTGCCGTGCCGCGCCGTGATCACCACCTTGCTGCCGCGTCCAGCTGCGCGCTCGAGCGGTCTCCTCAGCACGTCTTCCCACACCCCACCATACCGCACGTCGTCCAGCACGAGCAACATCCTCTTCTTCTCCACCAGCCTGACCAGCGTCTTCTCCAGATCGGCGAAGCTCTCATCGCCCGTCGTGTCGCCGCCGAACGAGTCGATGACCTGGGAGAGCAGGGCGGCCTCGCTGTACTCCCTGGGAATGCACACCCATGACATGACCCCAAAGGCGCGCCGTATCCTCTCGCTGCCGTACACCTTCTTGGCGAGCGTGGTCTTGCCGATTCCGTCGGGGCCAACAATGGCGACGATCGTGCAGCCGGTTCTCCCGTCCGTCTCTGTCAGCTGTCGGATGAGCGCGGCCGCGTCATCCTTGATCCTTGAGCCAACGATGTCCCCGGTCCTCTCAGGTTTCCGGAGGCTATGTGCTATGCGCACGGTCGATGAGTGATGATCGCCGAGGGATGACCGGAGCTGAAGCCGATCCTTCTCCTTGAGGATGACCTGCAGCCTCCGGTTCAGGTTGTTGATGTCAGCCGCGATGTCGCCACCGGACACGTCCGCCGTGTCGCAGCAGGAGGATAGCAGCAGCCGAGGAAGAGCCTGCGCCGACCAGGAACAATGGAGCTGAGTCAATGGATGAACCTGCAACAGACCCATGCCTGCAGAAGTGCCGTGATTGCTACAGTTCTATGATGAAGCGGTGATCTTGCCTGGTGGTGGTGGTGGTGGCGGCTCTGCTGTTGTTCGTGGGCTCTGCGCCGGCGCGCGGCGACCCTGCACCTGTCAGCGGCCCCGTCCGCCTCGTAAGCGGCGGCGCGCACATTGGCCAGCCACCGCGCGGCGCCGTCGTCCCCGCACGCGGCCCGCGCCTCGGCGTCCCGCACCGCGGCGCCCACCCGCTCCAGCCTCGTCACCAGCGTCTTGGCCTCCGTCGCGACGCCCATCCGCCGCGCCACCTCCCCGGTCACCAGCCCGCGCCACCGCACCGCGGTATCCGGTACGAACGCGCCGAGCACCGCGGCCATGGCTCTGGCTCAGCCGCCCTCACGCGAAACTGACTGACCAAGGGGACAGGACGACTCCGTCCGGTTACGGCCCGGATTTCTTGCCGAGAAGACGAATCGGCCGGTCGATGCGGATAGTAGAAAAATAAAATAAACCAGTGTTGCTCTAGAATTAAAACGAAAGATTAAAGAAGCGACGGCCGCCGTTTGTCAACCCTAGCCACGTCGGTCGGAATGTGGTCACGTCCCGGCCGTGGCGTCATGTCGAGGTTATGCTGCCATCTGTCAGAACATCTATACCTTGCTCTTAGATAAGGCAATGGTGGGTATATATCAGAGAAAACTTTAACTCGCCGTCTCATCAATAAGAACAGGTATATTAGAGCAACTCCAACGATTCTGTATTTTTTATTCAATAAAATATGGAGTTTGCCAACCCTTAAATTAATATGGGGAGAAGAAAAAAAGTTTATCTCCAACGGTTTGGCAAAATTGACTTGCCAAAATTCAAAAAAGGAAATCCGGCGGCGCGGGAGGGAAGAGCGCGCTTGGGAGTAGCACGTGAGACGGAAATGCCAAGCCCATCCCGAGTTTGCATATATGGCAATCCATCCCAGGATTTTGTCAAGTTAACAAAAATGCAAAGCCCATTTGCCAAACCGTTGGATAGGAGATTTGTAG
>JAKNSH010147870.1:0-11250 GCA_027790015.1 Cymbopogon flexuosus | reverse complement strand
TGGCGGGTTTGAGGGATCCGGCCCTCGTACGAGGCGGGGGGCCATTCGAGGGCTCGACCCTCGTACGAGACGGACGTCTGCCTGAGGAGTAGGGCCTCGGCCGTGGCGTTGACGGGTCGGGTCTTGATCCCTTGGGGTCGTAAAGTGTCCTAGGGGGTCGTACCCTTCATTTCGAGGGTCGAGAGTTACTTTGGTGGGTAGGCTTTGGCTTCTTTAATGGGGTCGTTTAGGGTACCCCACTGCCAAGTACCCGACAAGGATCTATGTGATGATGCATGGATAGAGGCAAGGGGGTTAATAGCAAATTAAAATTCTACAGGCTCACAAAGCACTAGATAAAAGATTAGTGCCGAAGGAGGCCCTAATAATTCTGCTCTAGCTATTGCATTACAAGTCTAGGGTAGGGGAAATGTACACAATTCTCATATTAAAGAGGTAAACTAGGCTGCCACTAAAATTGAAAAGCAATATGTGAAAGAGCTAGAAGGTGATACTACACACAAGGGATGGCACAATATATATCCGGTGGTTTAATTTTGGTGACTTGGTGATCACACCTACCTCCACGCTGTGGTAAGCCCAATGATCATCGCTCTTGATCCTCTATCAAGTCCACAACCCCGCAAGGTTGGATCCAACGTGAGTAATTATTCTTGAGCAGGCTTGTCGATGGGAAACCCCTAGGGTCCCCTACGTACGGCAATAGAGGAAAGTGGGCCCTAGCAACGATTCCAGTACTTGACAATGTAGCAGCATGGAGGAAAGTTACATGCAAAATAAGAAATCCTAAGATACAAAGAAACTCTGAAACATAGTTTAGGACTTGTCTTTGTATCCGACTAGGACTCAAAAAACCCTTTGCAGAACCTAGACTATAAAGGGCTGTGGAGGGTACCCCTGGTAAACTGAACCAAGACAATACTCATAGCAATAGGCTAACGGATACTGGACGTAAAGGCTATTACTCGACCAATCGAGGGCCCAAATCAATATAAATCATTCGTCGGATTGCATTAACTGTTGAGTTCCACTTTGCTGAAGCCCGGACAACTGTCTCGGGTACCCCCCTGGCAGGCTATTGGTGGTAAAACATCGACAAGGCTCAACACCTCCAGTCCACTAGAGTTGCCCTTCACCTACTTTTGTGGGGATGAGCGCAAGAGCCTCTCACAAATCCTCCTCTAAAGCAACTCATATAATCTTCAATTGAGTGCTTCAATGGAGTCCCACTTCTCTAAGTCATCTAGGTGGCGGCAATCACCAAGGGTAGAAAAGAAAATCTTGCAACGCACTAGAATCACTCTAATCACTCCCCAAGATTCAATCACAAGGAAGCAAATAAGAGTTGATTGTTAACTTAATCCCTAATGTGTCTGGATATCATAAAAGGGTCCAAGAGTTCTACCATGCTAGGGTGCAAGTGCAAGCCCTCTATTTATTGTCCCACATACCAAAAGTGTCATTACACTATTAGCAAACACTTTTCAAGATAGTTGAGTCTGGTCACCACCAGAGTGTAGCACAAGAGGGTTCCTCCAATAGTAACTTGTAGTTTTGTAAAACCAACTGCTACAAACTTTGGTGCACCAACAGGGAGCTCCCCGTCTGAGTGTTACAACTCAAGGTGCATGAAAACACCATCTTTGTCTGATGCCACACTGAAGAATCCCAATGAGTGAATTTGAACTTTGCTGGCTCATGAGACTGTGCACTATTGTGAAGCTCCAGCGCCACCACTTCGGTGCACATGGGAAGGCTAGGTTTGACACTTGAAAATAGCTTACCGAATCATTATTGCAAAGCTTTGGTGCACCTCTCTAATGGCACACCAAAGGGTTTCAATGATCCAAAAAAACAAAGGGTTGGAATCTCTTCCAACTCACACCTCTTCTCAATAGAACTACAAAGATGGAGCTTTCCAACTCCCAACTCTTCTCAATAGAACCACAAAGACGGAGCTTGAGGGTTCCACCAAGCTTCATAAGGGCGACACAAACTTCTCGGTGCTCAACCACAACAGACTAGGACTCTTGGGCAACCTCTAGCCATCAAGCCCAAACTTCCAAGAGTAACAAACATAAAGTGCAAGCTAGAGGGAGAAACGAGGCTCTCAAGATGATGCTCTTGCTCAAGGGATCTCTAATCCATGCTCAAACACAATCTCACAAGAGGGAATCACTAAGAACTCAAAGGGATGTTGGATGGCCTTCAATGGAAGAGAGAGGACCTGTCTTTTTTGTTAGTGGTGAATATAAATGTGCAGGAAACCATTGGGAAAGAAGAGAGATGAGTAAAGCTACTCCCCTCACTCCATTCAAACGATACAAATAAGTTGCAGAACTTTCACGACTGGACACCATGGAACTTCTGCATGGTCCATGACATATGGATAAAGGAGTTTTGCAGGCTTTATTTTGACTATGGGGTTTTGGGTTTGAAAAGCAAGCACATGATTCCCCTTTAAGCTTGCATTTTCATCCCCCTTTATAGTATGGCGCTTCCTATACTCAAATTCAAAATATAAAAGGAAAAGTAAGCCTTGATTAATTCAAACATCTCTTAGAAAAGACTTGGGGGTCTCACATGTTTTCATACACAATAGCATATTTGTTACATGTCGAAACTCAAAAAAAAACTCATTAGTTTCTTAATTGGATTATCATCAATAGGTCAAAACAAACTTAGGGGCTTAGATGTGCTTCAGAGACTCATGCTTGAAGTCGTCATTATCATCATCAAATCAGTAGTCGATATCAATATTATTTCTCATTCTAGTGATCCTTATTACATCAAACCCACCCACCCCACACACACTCTTAATTAACTCATCTCCTCCATCCTCGATCCTATTTTTGCTCCACATTGACATTGTTGCCTTACTGCACCTTTGGCTCCTTACACCATTGCAGCTTGAGTCTCATTGCACTCCTTATCCTCCTATGCCTCTTCCTAGGGATCCAAACCCTCTTCATGTAGTTCCATGAGGGGTTCTTCCTCGATAAGGAGAGATTTGTGTCCAATTGTTTTCATCATCTCCTCTGCCGCCCTGGTCTCTTTGTTATCTTCCATGTCCTCTTTCTATCATGGAAAGCACCTACCAACGGGCAACCTCATAAAGGAGAATAACAATGACAATAGGATGAACCACCCATAAGGTATCTTTAGCAGAGAACAACGCGAGTACAAATGACTTTGAAGAATGTATTCATGTCACAACGACCTTGGACATTCCATACAAGTCATTTGGAACACCATATGTGATAACAATACTATCATCATATACGGGTAAAATCAAAAAACCACTCGTCTAGATCTATACTACTTTTGTCCCTAAATATTTGTTGTCACTTCCTGAAAAATAATTTTAACTAAAAGTATTTAACAAATGCAAATATTTATTGTACATAATTAGTATCATGTAAAAGATCTTTGAATGTAGTTTTTTAATAATTTTTCGGGAGATACAAATGTTGCACATATTTTTTCTATAAATTGAGTCAACTTATTGTGGCACAAACACCAACAACGATAGTCATTTAGGAGTTATTTAGGGAATGAGGGAGTACCATAGACGGATCTCTTTTTTTGAGCCATTGTGCAGTGTGTGGTGGTAGATCCATCTCTATCACATCAAATAACTTTTCACCTTTGAGTTGCTATTTTTTATTTGCCTGTTTGTGATTGCTACCAAAATGGTGGACTTCTCCTAGTAGTTTTAGTTAATAAGAAAACAATACCGCTAGTCATAACACATGGCCACATGGGAATATCACTTGGAGACATTTAGTAGGGAAAGTTTATACTGAATTTTGAATGGCAAAACACTAGGAGAAACCCATATCACTAGAAGAAATCTAAAAATGTGGTAGTATGTCTTTATCAAGATCCAGTTTTGTTTCCCTTTTTGATATGTCACAGATGTGGCCCTTCTACATTAACCTGATCTATACTAAAGGAAAGAAATGCTCACATCCAAGTGACCAAGTCCTTCATGCAAGTGGCCCGCAAGTTGAACCCAAAGCTAGCTAGATGAATAAGCTTCCTGTATATAATGATGGCTCTGGTACTTTTCCATTGGACATAATTTAAGGACAATACGACATTTTTTAAAAAGGAAGGCAAAAGCTTTGCCACAAGTTCATTACAAGAAAACAAAAAAAAATAAAGGTTGACCTTGTATTTAAGGAAATTATGGCATTACTGTGAATTGTGTGTTAAGTTATATGTCCTGCATTTTTCTTCATTAAAGACGATCATACTCATGAAAATGTAACTATCATGTATTGGTTTGTTCCCCCAACCCCCTGGCGAATGATACCATCAGCCAATAGGTTCAGACCAGCAGTATGCTAGTTTCAACCTCATTCTAATTCACTTTCTGTTCTACCTCATGGAATGCTTTTGCAAGATTGAACAAATTGGTTAGTACCAGCAGGACTTGAAATCCTAACATAATACAGTTCACTGTTCTTATGTCAAATACGTATTCTAATCAAAGACTGGTATACTTTGTGTGATTTTCTCACAATATGCATGTATTTTCTTGCATTCCTTGCAGCTTTCTCAGAATGAGGAGCCTACTGGAGGCTCGTTATCTGACCTGCTAATTATGATGGATCAATGGTAATGAAACAAATGCGCTTTATGAAACAGCCATTGGTTCTAAAAAAGAACTGATCTTTTTTTTTCTCGAACAAAAAAAGAAGAAGAAGAAGAACTGATCTATGTTGATTTGATTTCTATCTAATTTTTCCAAGTCATGAAATTTCAGGGTCATGGAAGAAAATCTAAATGAGCTGAATATGGCAGGGATAAAAGGCTTGGAGGAAGCATTGACTGACGCTCTAGCAGTTATCAGGGTGATATTGTGACTCTAGTCTAGATATATAATAATTCTTTTGATCCCAATACCAACCTAGTGGAATTGCATGAATTTGCATTATTAACCTGCATTCTAGAGCAATGTTGATTCTTGACCATGAGGTTTCTGAGAGCATCTTAATTATTTTGCAGAACAAACTGGCGACCAAGGTGACTGGGTGGCCCTAAACCTGAAGTATGCACGTTCAAATGTATTAAACTAGCAATACATGGACATATAAGCTAATACTATCATGTACAAGAATTTGCACTGCTATGGAACTAGCAGCAACCAGCCTGTGAATTTAAAGCCATATGTTCAGAGAGTTACTATCATGTACAACGCGTTTAATTCATACTGCTGACTGGAAACAGGAGACAGCTCTCTGAAGTCACAACCCTGTGAACATTTGGATTTTTATTGTATATAAATAATACGAGACTAGCACTGTCTAAGCTTTTGGTTGTGGCTTTCTTGTTTCTTAACCACAAAGAGAAAGCTCTCTGAAGAATAAAGGGTGGCCCTCGTCAAATGGCGTTGCTTTAAAGGTTCAAATGGTACTACTATAATTTCTCTCCAACATGTTCTCCCTGTATCAATCGATTGACACAATATACTCAAATCGTCCTTATTTCTCAGCTTCTGTATGAGACGGATTTTATTTTACATGTACATCTGTGACCTGAGAACCAGTCGCATTCCAGGGCCTAAACCTGAAGTAAGCACGTTCTTTCATCGTCAGTAAGAAGAATGTTTCAAATTGTATGATACTAGCATCTTGCTCGGGGTCTACTACGGTTGCTAAATGCTAATTTCTCCAGCACGTCAGTACATGAACTGATGAACATATAAACTCTGAAGCTAGCAACAATCAGTCTATGAAATTGAAGCCATAGTTCAGAGCGGTTTCTTGGGGAGAAAGCTTTCTTTAGTCACAGCTCGAAGCCTGGTTTTGGCTTTCTTTTCTTTTTTCGGATTTGATGCAAACCAAAACTAGAGGGGCTCGCACCCCTACAGCAGAACAAACATCTTATAGACTGAGAGGTGAAAGCTGGGGGTGGGGGGTCGTTAACTGGCGTTATTGTGTGGTCAGAGGGTTGAACCTTCTGACGTGCAAATACCAAGTGGGCATGCATATGTAGGTACTATACAATAATTTCTCTCAAACATTTGCCCTGTTCGAGTTCAATCGATACATATACTCCACTCTAGGGCATGTCACAGAACTTCGAATTCTAGTACAAATTCAATTCAATTTTTAGTCGTAAATATGGAAACAGGAAGTCAGGTTCTTTTGCCACACACCAGGAATCAGACTATCTTGCGCATAACAGAAAATTTCAAGAACTTCTACAAACAACATCAGGGACAAGAACCAGAAACTCGAATGCTTGCTATTGTAACAAAATGCATATCAACCAACTAAATTGGTTTTGTAGGCGGGCAAACCAGACATCCTTCACACCAGCAAATCTGGACCGTTTCAGTTCACATTGCACAAAGAAATGGTGCCCATGCGACCAGAGTACATGGTTCGAAACAACTGAAATAGTCCAACACAGGCATACAAAGTCTAGCAATTTCTTGTAATACAGTGAAGCAGTCAACAAAGGAGATACAAAGGAGAGTAGCAGCAACATTCAGTGTTCATCGTTTCAACATGAAACCCTTAACCAATTCGTTCATCACAAGAGTTTTTGGCTGTCTTTAGCCATAGTTCAGGCGGAACATGTCATTCTGCACGAAGAAGGACCCAGCCGCCGGCAGCAAATGGAATGCCTACAGAGACAAAGTATCACATCGTGAAAATGCTGAATACTTGTGCTGGAGGAGGAACATAAAGAACCAACATAAGGCAAGATGTCTCTGTACATAAAAAAAGAATGCACTACAAGCAATTCACAGTTCTACAAAACATGAATTGGATAAGCAGGGGTTGCTATCGGAATTCAATCATACTTTACTGAAGCCTTTGACCAACAATTTTCTCTACCAATATATAATTTGTGTAATACAAAATTGATGTTATTAGATTCATACTGAAAATAATTATGCATGACTTTATGAGTAGCATTTTGTGCCACATAAATGACATAGTAATATAGAATAATTGATGGTCAAAGAATTGTCCTAAAATTATAGTTTCAAACAGGAGCAAATGCTAATCCAGTGTTTAAAACCACAAGCTGCACACCAGTCACCAGAACCTTACTACCATTGATAACCAGGACGGAAGTTGGGCAAGTTGATAGTTGTGTGTATGGCTTTCCAACATAGGAGTTTATGATCAAAAGATACAGAAGTAAGCTAAACTTTGTAGCCAAGGAATATACAAAAGACATTACACAGATGTTATACAAGCAAACATTAACAAACTAACAGATCTTCCAATAAGAGATATAACTAAGTGTCATTAACCTTCTAAGTACTCTGAACTGTGAAACTTAATTTACAAAACGGATAATGTGGTGAAAAATATTAAAAAGTAATGTAGAAGGCAGGTAAATATTAAACTTTCTAAAACGTAGGTGGGACAATGTTTAAAAGTTTCACACTGGAAATGAAGTTTATGTGCTGCCAGAGGCAATGTATTCATATAACTGCTTTAGGAGATAATGGCAGAACACAGGGTCCACAGATGTTTAAGAAAATTCCTGACACACTACTACTTCAAATTCACTGCATGCTAAAAGGATTTCTGGAGTAGTTCAAGACTTCAAAAAAAGAGGCAAAAACAAATTTGATCAACCAGAGTCTATGAATCATAAAAAAAAATTGAAAAAATGCAGCAGAACATGATGCATGTCTATCTCAAGTACTCCGCAGCACTGCAAAAAATATTGCACGAACAATGACTTTGCCAGGGAACTTATAGCCAGTAAGCCACAGAGACGAACAGAAATTCCACACTTGGATCGAAACATCTCTATAATAGACTAGCTGCCACTCAGAAATTTCAATGACAGTGTGGCCAATAAAAAGGCTAGAAATTTCACTCTCTCTCCATCACATCAATTTTTAGCCGTTTGCATGGAGCATTAAATGTAGGTAAAAAAAAAACTAATTACACAGTTTAGTTGGACATCACGAGACGAATCTTTTGAGCCTAATTAATCCATAATTGGACACTATTTGTCAAATAAAAACAAAATTAATACAGTGCCCAAAATTCTAACTTTCTCTTTTTCAACTTCCATCTAAACAGGGCCCAAGGGTAGAAACGTTTGCGCACGGTCACAGTGGTTTTCTTTTTTCGAACAACGAGACCTTTCGTTTAACTTTTTTTATATAGGCAGCCCAAACTATTTGTACAATCAAAATTATGGGCTTTTATCGACAAAAATTAGAATCATGTCAATTAATTGGCCCACATTAGTTTGGCCGCTTTATGAAGATCTATATAAAACAAAATAGTACCACATTGATTTTTTTAACGTGATAAGATCATCCCTACTCCTTATAAAATAAGGAGTCATAGGCGCATGTCCTTTAAACCGGTAGCAACTCCTAATGTTATCGTACATCATCACTCAAACTCAATGCCCACGTCAGAGTAGCCTTCGCAGCACGGTTCTGATCTATCTCCTTTTGACCATATAAGTAGCACTTCCAACCATCTCACCATCAATCAATACCTCAACCTTCAAACTCTTATCCCATTCATCTTTCACAAATTTCACCCCTCGCGAGTCTTTTGGCAAAATTCAAAAAACTCAGTTACAGGGTGCTTGAGCTATCTCCTACTTTTGACCGTAAGTAGGACTTCCAACTATCTCACCATCAATCAACACCTCAACCTTCAAACTCTTATCCCATTCATCTTTCACAAATTTCACCCCTCACGAGTGCAAAATTCAAAAAGCTTAGTTACAGGGTGCTTGAGCTATCTCCTTTTGACCATAAGTAGCACTTCCAACTATCTCACCATCAATCAACACCTCAACCTTCAAACTGTTATCCCATGCATCTTTTACGAATTTCACCCCTCGCAAGTCTTTGGCAATATTTAAAAAGCTCAGTTATAGGGTATTTGAGCTATCTCCTTTTGACCATAAGTAGCACTTCTATCTCACCATCAATCAACACCTCAACCTTCAAACTCTTATCCCATTCATCTTTCACATATTTCACCCCTCGCGAGTCTTTTGGCAAAATTCAAAAAGCTCGGTTACAAGGTGCTTGAGCTATCTCCTTTTGAAGTAGCACACCTTCAAACTCTTATCCCATTCATCTTTCACAAATTTTAACCCTCACTAGTCTTTTGGCAAAATTCAAAAAGCTCGGTTACATGGTACCTAATGTCAATAAGGATCAGCCATAGTTAGAAAGACCTGACATAAGAAACTGAAATATCAACAAAGTGTTGACGCAAAACCACTTCTTGGTTGAAGTTGGAGTCCTAGTATAAGGCACCAATAAGAGATTCCAAAATATCACACAGAACTTTAGAAGGATCCAATAGTCCATTTAAATGAATTGGACACCAATAAGAGATTCCACAATGTCACAGAACTTTAGGAGGATCCACTAATCCATTTGAATGGATTGGACACCAATAAAAGATTCCATAATGTCACACAAAACTTTAGGAGGATCCAATAATCTATTTGAATGAATTGAATATTTGTGCGTTTCTTCTATGAAAAGACAGATCTGTAAACGCCAGAACATGAAGGATATATTAAAAAGTTATCACTCAAAACAAAACAGAAGTAAATAAGATACAATCATACAACATAACAATAATCCAAATAATCTCCTATTTAATAATGATGTAGCATTATCGGCAGAGAATGTAAACGTTGTCGGCAGAGACGCAAAAGCAGGAAGTCGCAAGGGCACTATGGTAGAATTTAGGCCATCCAACGTCATGGCGCGCAGGAGCAACCCGCAAAATTTAGCCGTGTACTCGGTTGGCAACTTTAATCTGATTCTCATTCATCACATTAGTCCAGTCTGGTAAAATGGGACCCATGCGCGGCCAGATAAATACTTACTCCAAATAAGCCCACACTATGTTAGTACTACTGTGAGGCACTGCAACAGGGGCACAACACAGGAGCAGGTTTGGTGGCTTCCCTGATCAATCTACTACAGTACTAAGTTTATTTGTTGTCGACAAAAAATAAAAATAAAAAAACTACTACGTTCATTCTGCGAGGGAGTCCCGTTCAGTCGATTCGTAGCCCAAAATTTCCATGAGGCCTCTCAAGCCAGTCTGCACGACTGCACCCGTAGCGGTACAAGCAGTACGCCTTATGGATCGTTACTCTGAATTTTGTGTAGTAGTGTAGCCGACATACATGTCGACAGATAACGTCGTTGCTGCGTCAGCTTCGAGGCCAATCGGAGTACTATTGTCCACATTCCTCAATGTATGACTTGCTTGCAGGTGTAAATAAACAGAATAGACTTGTCTCCACGAGTCCTTGAAGAAATGGAAAGGAAGTTAAGCGAAAATGACGGTAGGCCTACTACTGAATTTGGTCGACCGAGGGACCATACCATCCCTGTTACTACTTACTCCTCCGATCCATAGGCAAATCAGCTGGGCACTCGTTGCAGTTGTGGACAGAGTTTCAGACTACCCGCAGCCATGATCCTCTATTTCCATCCTCTATACATCCTGGTCATCAAGATTTCCTACTCTAAACTGATTTTTTTCGTAGCCATACAACATTTACAGTATACTCTATCTTATCGTGAGACCCACAAATCATATTTTTTTCCTATTCTTTTTCTCCCTCCCATTCTCTCTCCTCTATCTCTTCCTCCCCATTCTCTCGCGGGCGGCGCAGGCGAGGCGGCGCGCGGGCGGGCGGTGCGGCGAGGCACGCCGCACGGCGCGGCAGACGGCGCCGTCGTCTCTCCGCCTCGGCCTCTCCGCCATCCTCCTCGATCTCGCCGTCGTCCCTCGCCAGGCGGCTCCAGCACGACGGCGGCGGGCGGGCGCGTAGGCGCCGGCGCGCGAGCCCCGGCGAGCGGCGGGCCTCTCTTCCTCCATCTTTGGCGGAGCGGCGGCCTCGCGAGCGCGGGGGCCGGCGTGCTCGGCCGGCGGCGCGCAGGTGGCCAGCGTGCGAGCGGCGGCGAGCGGCCGACGGCTCGCTCGCAGGCGGGCGGACCGGCGGGATCGACGGCGCGACGACGCGGCCCCGGCGGCGGCGCTGGGCGAGGTCGGCCATGGCGCGGCAGACGGCGCCGTCGTCTCTCCGCCTCGGCCTCTCCGCCATCCTCCTCGATCTCGCCGTCGTCCCTCGCCGGGCGGCTCCAGCACGACGGTGGCGGGCGGGCGCGTAGGCGCCGGCGCGCGAGCCCCGGCGAGCGGCGGGCCTCTCTTCCTCCATCTTTGGCGGAGCGGCGGCCTCGCGAGCGCGGGGGCCGGCGTGCTC
>JAKNSH010147695.1:0-18615 GCA_027790015.1 Cymbopogon flexuosus | reverse complement strand
TGGGATAACCTTAAATTCATAGAACTAGTTACCGTAAACACTCTTGTGGCTGCATTTCGTTGCACCTTGAAATGCTAGTTACATGAGAAATCTGCTGCCTACTTTCTTCTATGGTAAGTCTTGTATAAAGATCACTCCTGTGCCAATAAGGTTGTACTTTAATGTTTAATATTGCATTACCTTAATTTCTTTGTACAAAGCTATTGCATACCAACCAATCCCATGTCTGTTTTGTAGTTCGACCCACCAAATCTTCCAACCATTTCCTTTTCTGACAATACCAATCATTTTTGTTAGTGTTGAATTTAGCAGTTTCCCAGTATTTTATTAATGCTGCCCAGATTTCTTTTCAGGATTTAAAAATATACTGAACATTTTTAGGGAAGATTGGAATAGGGGGGGCATCTGGATTCAAATCCTAGTGCTTAATTTGAATTTGAGCAAAATCCTAAAAATTCCTGAACAAATTTCCCTCTTCCGAACAACTTTAAAAGTTAAGGTACACTACTGTTAAACTGTTTTTGTGTGCTGCATTGAGTTCAATTATTGATACAATCCTTAAAGAAATAGTGAAAGACAACTGGATAATACATGTACCCTTAGATGTACATCCTCTACCATTTTGAGAGTGCTGTCATCACATATATGTTCCAAATGTTCTGATGATAGAGTTGAGGCTTAGAACAATTTAAAGGTGCAAGTGAGATGTTGATTTTGTTTAGTGAATAGTCAACTTAATCATGACTGCTACACAAGGCAGGGAAATACTGAACCTGTCCAACTTTATGGAGAATGTTTGTAAAACTATTGTTACTGGTGTGATATCATTAGTGGTCTGTTGGCTTCATCATCTACACAAGTGTTACTCAATGGCTATCCTGGTCCAGTAATTCGTCATTGGCATGGGTTCTGATAAGGTGATCCACTGTCCCCGATGCTCTTCATCTTGGTCAATGGTCATGGACGTCTTATGCTATGTTCAACAAAGCTTCCTGTGAGGGGATGCTCCAACTGCTTGCTAGCTGAACCTTACTGCACCAGATCTCTCTTTACGCTGACTATGTGGTTCTCTTTCCAAGACCATCAGCTAGTGATATTGGGGTAACTCTGGACATCCTGCAGCTCTTTGGTGAAGCCTCTGGGTTGCGAACTAATGTACAGAAGAGCAATGCCTTCTCTATTCATTGCACTGAGTCAGATGTTGCTACACTACAAGAGCACCTTCCTGTCAACTCATGGATTTTACATGCAAATATCTTGGAGTGCCACTGTCCTTGCACAAATTGAAAAGAGCCCTAATCCAATCTATCATTGATCGCACAGAAGATCAGCTGCCTAGCATGGAAAGCTGATCTATTAACTCGGGCTGGGAGGAGAATTCTAGTACAATATGTCTTCACCTCCATGCTACATGCTATGTATCTGGTCATGGCAATGGATCTTCCACCTTGGGCACTCAAAACAATTGACAAGATTCGAAGGAATTTTCTTTGGAGACGGTGAAAGGAGGCAAATTGTGGGCACTATCTGGGAGCTTGGCCCAAAGTCACATGGCCAGCTGAACTGGGGGGACTTGGCATTTCTAATTTGCAACATTTTGGTTGGGCCCTTCGTTTTTGAGGTGGCTCTAGTCCCCATGCAAGTACACTCTTTGGTCACGCTTTCTTCTCAATAGCGATTACTTCTGAGTTTGGGAATGGAAAGAATACTCTCTTTTGGATAGATAACTGACTGCATGGAAAGTGTTTAGCCTCTGTTGTTCCTCTTTGGTTGTGTCTCCAAAAGGAGGGCAAATAAAAGAGCAGTTTATGATGTTTTGACAAATAGTAGTTGGATTTCAGATATACAAAGGGCACTCTCTGTTACTGTCATTGCTGAATATCTCCATCTATGGGACCTTCTCTTGGAGGTCGAGCTGCAGCCCGAGGTTGAAGATTCCCATATTTGGCGCTTCTCTCCCTGTGGATGGTACTCAGCTAAATCATCATAAAACAGCTTGTTCATAGGTGCTATACAATTCAGACCGTGGGAGAGAATCTGGAAAAGTTGGACTACTACCAAATGTAAATTCTTCATGTGGCTGGTCACTCATAGTAAGTGTTGGACCACTGATCGCTTGGCTAGAAGGGCACTGGATCATCCAGATCGCTGTGTGCTGTGTGACCAGGCTGAAGAATCAATTGATCATTTACTTGTCTCATGTATATTTGCTCGATAAGTATGGTATATCCTCCTGTAGAAAGTATGCTTGCAAAATTTAACCCCTCAACCGGATGATTTGTCATTCGATGATTGATGGACCAAATCTAATGAAAGAGTGGATGGTCAAGTCCAGAAAGGTCTCAACTCCATTATCATCCTTGGAGCATGGGCAATCTGGAATCTCTGCAGTCAATGCGTTTTTGATGGGAATATGGGATCTCTCCTAGTTTGAATGGATTTTTAGAATTCATCAAGGAGGATTTACATTTCTGGTGTTTAGCTGGGGCTCGTGGGGCTCATCTCCTTGCTTTATGTACAGTGAAGTTACTTTTTCGTGTTCTGCTGCAGACCCAGCAGTATCTGTGAGAAATATTGGTAGCACAGTTTCATCTGCATCCATGTGTGTTGAGATTGAATGAATAGTAGCAGATAGCCTATATCAGGCTGTCTTTTTCAGTTTCTGATTTACTAGTATAATGAACTATAAACCTTGCAAAGAAATGCCAAATGTTGGAAGCCAAAGACATGCTTGACTCCATCAAACCATGAGGCCTGCAGCTAGCTGGCTGTATAGTTTTGGACTTGAGTTGGTGGACGGTGTAATAAGCAATACTCTATGATGTTATTTTCCTATGCTCCAAACAGTGGAGAGCTTCAGAGAAGCGGATTTAACAAGAAACAACAGTGGCATGTGTGCAACAGCCGGCCATGCCAGGCAATTGACATCTCAGGAAGCCCAAGGTAGTTGTACAAGTACTAGAATCCAAGTTTTGTACTATGAAATAAACCTCCTCTGTAACCAAACATCATTTGCCTCTCCCCTTGCTCACCATGGCTAAACATGGTTTCCTGTTCTTCGTCACCTTGTTTCTGCAACACCACTATACGAGCGCCTCTTTCATTGATCAGTCAAGTAGCATAGCATCAACTGCAGAGTGGCAACCCTTGCATTGCAATGCAGGGTCCATCAACCTTTCATGCGGCTCATTCCTTTATGTCACTCCTCAAGGGCGCAACCTGTCAGAGATGGTCTCTGTATTCAATGGGGATGCTTCTATCATCAAGCCTATCAAGCGGATCTCTGGTTCGGAGGACCTTTTGATGGGTGTGGCATGCAAGTGTCAGGCTATCAACAACTCCATGAGTGCTTTTTTTCATGAGACTCCATATAAAGTGAAGTTGGGTGATACACCTGACAACGTCAAGAGTAGTAATTTCAGCGGGCTTGCCATGAATGTTGGTGATGGTTTGCCATTGATAGCTGGGGAGACAATTACGGTTCACCTCCCATGCGGGTGCTCCTCAACAGCATCAGAGGGAGTATTGTCTTATTCAGTGGAGGAGCAAGATACCCTGAGTACTATTGCAAGCTTGTTCAGTTCAACTCCACAAGATATCTTAAACCTGAATCCGAGTGTGACAAATCCTGATTTCATTAAACCAGGATGGATCTTGTTTATTCCAATGGGAGTTGGTGGTTCTTCTAAGAAAAGTGAGTTACAACTAAATATTTCATTTTTAATTTATTCTATATTACTTAAAATTTATGCGCAAGGCTTGTGCTACAAGATAGTTGTATGATTGATGTTTAATGTCTAGCAACACACAAGATGCAGATGCTTCTTGCAATCCAAATGCATTTGAAATTGAACTTGTGTTTCTTGTGCTCTTCGGTTGTATTCAATTAAACCATACATGCTTCTGCTCCCATTAAGCTATTTTTTCCTCTGTTGTTTGTTTGATCCTTTTTAGGGGTTGGTAGTATGACAATCATAATAGCAGCGTCCGTATCAGCTGCAATATTGTTCTTCTGCGTCTTCACTGTCATTTTTCGCCTGAGAAAAAGGTCTTCGCAGCACAATGCTCAGCAAAATGTTGAAGCACCTGAAATAAAAATGGAGAGAGCTATCAGCAACACCAGCATCGCTGCTCTGGAGAGCCGTTTCTTTCCATCCATGAGATTTAATGGTCTTCTCCTGTGATACATTTTTCTGCTTCTAAATTTTTAGCTCATAACATATCTTATCTTATTACTCTGAATCGAATGGATGCAGATATTGACCCATTCCAAACAGAGAGGCCTGTCATTTTTAGTTTGAAAGTAATTGGAGATGCTACAGCTAATTTCGATGAGAAAAGAAAGATCGGCGAGGGAGGATATGGCAGTGTTTACCTTGGTTTCATAGGAGCACATGTAAGATATCTCTGTATTGTCTCATGTAGAATCATGAAAAGATCCTTATGTGCTACTTTGCTCATAGGAAATTGCAATTAAGAAGATGAAAGCAAGCAAATCGAAGGAATTCTTTGCTGAGTTGAAAGCTCTGTGCAAAGTACATCACATTAACGTGGTATGTACCTAATTCATAAACTCCAACAGGAAGTGGATATCTTTGTATAGGTTCTTTGCTTGTGAACACAGACTTTCCTAATGCGTTCAGTTACAAATAGGTTGAGTTGATTGGTTATGCTGCTGGGGATGATCACCTGTACCTTGTATACGAATATGTCCAGAATGGATCACTTAGTGAGCATCTACATGATCCGTTGCTGAAAGGTATGCGATGGAGAAACAACCGTGTATGTTTAGTTTAATCAGTGCCCCCTCCAGTAAAAATATGTAAACTAATATAATTTTAAAAATTAATGTCTTCATGATAGTAATGATGTCTTCATAATTTTTTAAGATTATTTATTTATTATTTTCTACAGATACATTTAAAAGAAACAGGTATAACATAATTCAATCTTATAGGAAGTTTCTGAAAGCAGAAATTTCCTGTACTACATTACACTAACTTGCTTTCAAGATAATTTTTTCAGGTCATCAACCTCTTTCATGGACTGCTAGAACACAGATAGCATTGGATGCAGCACGTGGTATTGAGTACATTCATGATCATACTAAGGCCTGTTATGTGCATCGTGACATTAAAACAACCAACATTCTGCTCGACAATGGATTAAGAGCCAAAGTAAGTATCTTTTAAATGACCAAATTTCTGTATCTTTTCAGACATGAGCATCTGATTATTCGCTGTTGAACAGGTTGCAGATTTCGGACTAGTGAAGCTTGTTGAGCGTAGTGATGAAGAAGAATGTGTGGCAACCCGTTTAGTTGGAACGCCAGGATACCTTCCACCTGAGTTAGTTTTCATTTGAATATGATTTTCAGTCCAACCAGCATATTTAGTACTCACGATATGAATTTAATGCTGCAGGTCAGTTCTTGAACTTCATATGACTACCAAGTCTGATGTGTATGCATTTGGAGTAGTTCTTGCAGAGCTCATTACTGGACTTCGTGCACTTATCCGGGATAACAAAGAAGTCAACAAGATGAAGTCAATAATCTCAATTGTAAGAGTCCTTCAAGCACTTAGAATGTCTGTGGTGTGGTTATTATTTTTCGTGGTTTGTATGCTAACTTTCAGCAAGGTTGTATTAATAATAGAATAAATAAATACATCATTCTGTGAACAGATGAGGAAAGTCTTCAAATCAGAAGATCTAGAGAGCTCATTGGAAACAATTATAGATCCTAACTTGAAGGACAGCTATCCTATAGAAGAAGTGTGCAAGGTTAGTGAAAATGAATATACATACTGTTTGCTTAAACATAGCGGCTAACTGAATCTTCCCTTTCTCTGTCCAGATGGCAAATGTTTCAATTTGGTGCCTAAGTGAGGATCCATTGAACCGGCCTGAGATGAGGGACATCATGCCAACTCTGTGTCAAGTCCATCTCACCTCTATTGAGTGGGAAGCATCGCTTGGAGGTGATGGCGAAGTATTTAGTGGTGTTTCCTATGGTAGATGAATCAAACAGCATACTTTGGCGTTTAGAATGAAAGCACACTCCTTTTAATTTTATTTGAAGGAGAATGGTTCTCGCACCACAGTTTGTGAATTTATTGATTCGTTGTGAACTTTTAAAGGGTTTGCCCTTTTGTATGTGGCTCTCCTTGCAAGCCTTTTAAAGGGTTCTCAAGGACATTCACATCCATAGCACTCACAACTACACGTACATACATATATGTTGTTCTTTCTGGATTTAGCTAGAATAATCTGTTGGCATTGTAAAGTTGTACTGTTGCAAGACGAATTATTGTAAAGCTGTACTGTTGAGTTGAATGCAAGACTAATATACCGACTTCAGTTGTTGATGTCCACCACTCATGTCCAGTACGAAAGTTGAGATTGCATTTGGAAGGAGTAATGAAAATCGCTCGTTTCAAAGCTTTGGTACCATTAGTTATACTTGAAATAAAACTTGTTACGGCTAGTATATTTTTCTGGATGCTGTACAGATTGGATTGAGTCTGTTTGGTGTAGCATCACGTAATCTGTAACAAACAAGATGGAGAATGTGAACTCTGCTACAGTTCCTCTATGTCTTAAACACTATCTTTCTCGCTTCTAACTATATATCCATGTAGGAAGGTTCTCTTAGGGTGTTGTTGGATGTTCGCACCACACTTGATGTTCTTAAGGGTTAGTACAAGACAACTTTGCATGTTAGTCAGGACTCACGATTATGAAGAGTGTTTGTTTGGGCCATTCAACTGTTGTTGTCCATGGTCGCTGTTTTGTGCATACTCGGTCCGTTCCAAAATAAATGCATGTCTCGTATCCTAAGTTATCAAACTAAGTTTAATTAGATTTATAGAAAATATTATTGACATTTATATCTCTAAATGGTTTTACAATTAAAATATATGACGTGATTAATCTAATGATGTTTATCTAGTATTATAAATATTAGTATATATTTTATATATATTTAATCTTGAGTTTGGTTACTTCTTGGGATGCAAAATGATCATCTATTTTGGGACAGTGGTCCTGTCTCGATCTTGAAGCGTGTGTTTTAAAACTTGTAAGCGCAATATTATCAGAGGATGCAGGCTGGCCGGTCACACTCACCCTGTTTCTATTTCAAAGCTACGCAGAATGCTTTATTTTTCCTGTCCGGCGCGGACAACAGGACAAGCAGTAGTCGACACTTGTTGAATCTCAGCACTCTAGAAATGCGCGAGTTAGAAACAGACCAAGCTTCACATACGTTGAGCTTATATTGTGCCATTTTCTATCCACGCAGACTAATTCAACTTTGCCGCCTAGTTCACATCCTTCAACTACGCGACGTCGTTATGCACTCATGCATCTAGAGAATGTCTGCACCATGGCCGGCTGCATATTCTATATGAATACCAAGTCTAATGTGTATGTTTGAATTGTTCAAGACGAATGCAAAAGTCAAACCTGATTGATTATTTCACGAAGTGGAATTGCATTCAGCTTCAATTCAACATTTCAGTTTGTAGATATTGAGACAAGTTGAGAGGACCCCTTATTCATACAAAACACTTAGAAGGGAAGTAAGTGATTGACAAATAGTTTTTGTACAAACTTAATTACAAAACCATGTTAGTAAACTCCTTGCATTCTAAAGTATAAGAAGTAAGCCTATTATGCCTTATAATTTGGAATGGAGAGGGTAGTTGTTCACTTGGTTGTGCTTTCGATGTACGCAAGAGATTATTGTTAGTGATGAGTATTATTGTTCTATACTTGAAAAACACCTGTCATGCCTGAGATTTTTGGATGTTATACTCAATTGGGTTGATCATTTGCTTACATTTTTGTTGTAGTACGTAACACAAAGTAGATCAATCCAGTTTCCTAACGGAATCATGAGGGATCGCTCCCTAGTGAGTTTTATTGAAGCAAATTAAAACAAAAGTACTTACAACTTCCTTTAGAATACAAAGAATGGAACAAAGAAAATCATTGAAATTAACCATAAGTTTCTATCCATTGCCTAATTTGGGGATTATAAGCTCCTTTTGCCTGAAGAATAACTTGGGAAAAGTCAGACTTGAAGTGCATCTTGCCAAATTTGGAGTGAAGGTGGGACTTCCCTAAAGATCGCAACACATATAAATAATTACCTCCACGAAGAAAGTTATGTTTAGTTGGTTCCTAAAAGTTCGTATGGTTAACCCCATGGAGTTCTAGATAGCGATTGCAAAAGACATTCTAGAAAAAGATGTTGCAGGCTTTCCTTAGCTGAGTGTTTGCATAGAATAAAATTGTAGTCTTCTAAGGACATATTTTTTCAATTCAACTGCTAGTTCCTTGTGTTTAAAGGTCTTTAGCTTCTCATGTATATACCAGCTCCCTCCTCTCAGATAAGACCCATGGCAAACCATCTAGTAACAATAGAGGGACAGTAAAAAAAAGATGCTCAATGGTCTCCTCCACATTGTTTTGGCAAAGAACACAACAAAATAGGAAGCCAAGCATTAATGGACAAATGGGCGGCCCGCCTAACCCTATTAGCATATTGTGTCATGCCTGCTCATGGGCTATGCCCTCAGCCCAAGCACGGCCCTTGTAAGGGTTTAACTGCACAGGGTCAGTCAAAAGGCCCAAAGAGGCCCGCCTCATTGTGTCGCTAGGTGGGGTTAGCCCTTGTGTTCTTGTTGTGTCACTGGTGAAGCTAGCGCCAGCGTGCGCCCCGCCATTGTCACTGTGTGTTGAGCCACACCCCTATGCCCATCAGGAGAAGAGGGAAGTCTTGCTTGCCGAGGGAGGGAAAGGGGAGTCATGGGGGAAAGGGAGTTGCAGACGTAATGGGAGGGGAGGAATTCGTGCCCATTAGGGAGGGAAGCTACAACCATCGGGGGAGAAAGGATCCATGCTTGTCGGGGCAAGAAATCGCGATTACACTCTTGGAGGAAGGTGAGGAATGAGGGAAGTCGCGGTGACACCACTCGGACAAAGGGGGGAGCGTGAGACGTGGCATTGGGTGGATATAGCTTAGGAGAATATGGGTGGGGGAGTGGCCTAGGCACAGCTCTTCCATCGGTCCAGATTTTCATCGGCACAATAGCCATCGTGCCATGCCATGCATGAGCCTTGCTATAGGGTGTGCTCAACTCCTCTAGAGCCTTGGGCCATTTAGCCATCTATAGAGCCAAGTCATAGAGGTGAACACTACAAACAATGCGACCTTCTTTGTCATTTTTATTGTAACAACTGACCAATTTATTGTTAAGGCATCATGTTTCATGATATTTTGTAGGATGTGCAACAAGTAGAAATCAAGTCACTCATCCTCTCCTAGCAAGTGCCGGGGATAGTGAGGTCGGGCAGTTGTTGGTTGTCATCCCTTGGGACCCTTTGTCCTGTGAGTGGGGCGTGGTCAACGCCAGGTCCTCCGGTTGTTGTTCTGCAGACATGCGGTGAACAGAGGAGTGTAGCATTTTGGGATCCAGACCTTGTGGTGGACCGTCACCCTGAGGCTCCGCGCCGGGCTTTCGACCCTATGTCGGTTGAAGTGGACGCTTGTCTGCGACTTGGGTCGCTGTTGGTGGATGCAGCAACCGCCCCAGCTCTGATGGGAGTATTGGAGGTTCGTGAGAGCCCAGTGCTTCCGAGCCCAAATTTCGTGGACCATGGTGCGTTGGTTTACAATGTTGTCACCTCCATGTCTTGACTTGAGGTTGAGAATGCAATGCAACCTACGGCAATGGACCTAGAGGAAACTTTTGCGCCCTCCATAGTTGTGCCTGTGGACGATGATGTGGCCCAAGTCATGACCCCAAGTACTCACCCGGCAATGGCAGATGTCAAATCATCTTCAGCCGCCTTGCGAAGCTTCATCTATTCCATGAAGCTTCCACTAAAGGAACCATTGATTACATCCTCCCCACTCTAGTGTGTATCGCGTATTGATGACTCTGTGTTCATCCCAAGGCACAGTGTCAGGTTAGCAGCCAACAAGTCCATCTGCCGCGACCCCAATTCAGAGAAGCAGGCGAAGTGTGTCCTTCTCAACAAGTGGACACGCGAGCCAACGAACATGTCCTAGACAGTGGATGCGGTCGTTGGGGTAAAGTTCCATAAAACATTTGCCAAACCGCCATGCGTGAGTTGTACCCGATGGCCGGAGCGCGCAGGGGCATAGTGCTACCCGATTTTGAGCTTGACTAGCATGGAGCGCTAATCCAGCACTTTGGTCGCATGGTTAGTTTCTTAGTTGATCAAATCCGTATGCGTTCCACCGTCCTGCAGTCCTTTGTTTGTGTTCAACCTATCACTAATCTCGCTGTGATATTATATAGAGCGTCTATGATTCTAAACTTCTTAATGAAACATGTGCTAAGCATGTTCTGGAAACATCATACACGAAGGGTAATGATTTTGAGTGATGAGCTATCTTTCCATAAGAAGCTCTAACATATATAGTTTTGGTAAACGACACTATGGGATATATCCTCGTCTCAGGAGCTTGTGTTTCCTCGCTTCGTCGCATCTGTCTTGTATTTACCTTTGCCAAAATAAATGAATAGTGCACAGAATCTGAGAACTAAGTCTGAGCATTGCAAGCTTAAAGAAGAGATGGACGGTGTATATTGGAAAATACTACATAATTTTACAGTTCTCTCAATTTCAATAACTACAAAATACAAAACCAGCCTGGAACTACCATTGAGCACGGGTGTGCAGCCATAATAAAGCTAAGTTGAACCTAAACTTGTGTTGGCTCTGCTGGAGTAGGCGCCATTTGTTGCTTGCTGGCATCCACTTGCTCAGACCTCTTGGCCCAAAGGACACTATACAGACCACCAACCATGATTAGTCCACCTAAGATACTGCAGGGGACATCAGGAGTTCCGGGTTACAATGCAAATGGTAAATCATCACCATTGTTTAAAGAAAATTGAGGGTGATAAGGAACTGCTAGTAAGCAGAAGATAAACACGTACCTTCCCAGGGTAACCGCTTCTCCGAGAAACAAAGACAGAATTATTGTGACAAGCAAGGTTATTGGCATTGTCATGGCCAAGAAAACAGGTCCGCTCTTTTCAATGACCCATACTTGCATATAATATGCAACTCCTGAGACAAGTATGCCCTGTATCATGCATGTTTCAGAAGTTTGAGACATGCTAGCATCACATTCACATTGGTCGTACAACTACTTAATAGCGGCAGTGCAGCAGTAAAATTCTTTTCAAATCCGTGTGGTTAGAACTGTTTCATGTGAAATCCTCTCTCTCCAAACAATGCATGAGCTTAGAAGTCGTTAACCCCAGTTTGAGAGAAGCTGAGCTCCTAAATACAGTCTGGCACATTATTGCGTTTGTACCATTTGGGTCAGCAGAGATAAAAGTTGGTTTTGAAACTTTATTAGGCATAAAAGCCTAATATAATGTGCCTTATATTAGGTTTCTCATCTTCATGCAACACCGTGGAAATATAAGTAGCTAAGAAATCAGAATTAGCTATTCGTCAGTTGCTACCAAAAAAAAGACATACACTTGTAACACAATCCGAAGAGTGGGTTGGCTGATGGTTTCTGACTTTCTGTAGCTGATAAACCAGCTGATATTGTTTTTGCTGTGAGAGAAAACACTACAATATGGCTTATAAGCCAGGCTGTGATAAGTGAACAGTGAACTTACAGAGTACAACACAGCAAAAAGACGTATGTCCAGCGCTAGCTTCCATTTTGAAAAATCCCTCTCGGCCGCTAGGGCGATGAAGAAACACTGAATTGTTGCAAAGATCATCTGAAGGGTTGTGTTGAGTAGCTTAGATGGATATGCTTCCAGCATAGGCCCCTGACAAACAATTACTGTGCAGGTAAATATCATGAGCAAACAAAGACTGACATTTGATCTGCATCTGCTATGACGACTGAACGTATGATTAATAAAAAATGGAACTCCGGGACACATTCTTACCTGAAGAACTGTCCAAAGAGCCCATGATGTAGTTGATAAAGTCGTCAAGAAAATTCCAAATATCCAAAGCCTTTTAGGATGAGCAGTAACCCCAGCATGGAGGTTACTTGTGTGATGAAAAGGGTTGTGGTGGATGAATGATCTGAATGCAGGTCCTTGGTAAAATGCAAGTACAATTACGCCAGCAATGCTAAACAATACGCCTAAAGCTTTTGCAATCCCATGGAATCTCTTCAAGTTCAAAGTCTCCATCCTACCAAATATAAAATTATGAATATTCCAACTCTGAAAGCTCTAATTGGAAACACAGATCATGCTGAACTCGTAAATTTTCCAGATCATATTACAAAAAAAAAAAAAAAAGACTCAACATATGACAGTAATCATCATCCATTGGTGTGACCTTCACTTTATGTAATTTGCATATTACACATTTTCCTGAAACAAAATTATGTCTAAACATACATTAAGATTTTTTTGTTAGAGATATTCCAGTCCCTTTGTCTTGCCACTTTGCCACTTTGCAACTTTGGTAGTAACAGTATGTGCTGGGCTGCAGAGCTGGTGTGGGTGGGTGATTTCCTAACTTCCTACGGCAGCTACTGTCAAAAGGAGTTTTAGTAAAACTCCTATAAAATCTTGGCAGGCAACAGGAATCCTGAGGCAGTGGTAATCTAGAGAATCAAGATTCATCTTTCTGGATTTCAAAATTGGTACAACTTGATGTCAAAGCAGTGGTAATCTAGAGAATCAAGATTCATCTGTCTGGATTCAAAATTGGTACAACTTGATGTCATTTAAGCTGGATCTTATACGAGATTATGGCATTATGCACAAGGCAAACTATAGAAGGCAAGGACAGCTTGCCCTCTGCCTTGTTCAGTCCAAAATTAGAATCCTCCAAACCGTATATTTATGGATCCAGAATTCCAATCTTATTAGAAGGAAATAATGGAAGTCTATATGAAAATGAAGATGCGATGCTCACCCCAAAAGAACAGCCAGAAAGAAAGCCACAGCTGGCAGGAGGTTAAATATTGCAGATGATGATGTTGCTGAAGAATAACTGAGACCAAGGCCATATATGTTTATTGCTCCAGCAATCCTAAAAATAAGAAAACAAATATGCAGCTTTGTGTTAAGCAGAAGCCATAAATGAATTCACTTTTATTGTATCAACTCGATGTGATAATTGTGAATTAATAGAATCCTTCCTTTATATTATAAAAAAGACGCAATTATTAGTGACTGTTCTGTATGTAAGTGTAACGAAGGACACAAACTGAACGAGAAAAGTCACTAAATAGTACTACCATCTACTAACAGGATAATCCATTGAGTTCAAATAGCAAAATTTTGATAAGTTTTGCACATATTACATATGTATAACTATAGAAGTTGAGAAACATTAATCAAACAGAGCATGTATATAGCCGAATCTGTTCTTCAGGACACCGTAATATTATCTTTTTTTGTTGTTGGTGGTGGCTAAGAAAATTAAGGGAGGAATTATCAAATCCTGCACTTTAACCCACAAAAGAAGAGAAATGGACACATCTTTACAAGTACGAAATGGACACATGACTTAGAACTTCGAACTTTACAGCTTCGCAGAGGAGCCAAGATGTGTACAGTGTACTCAAACGAAGCCAAAACTTAAGAGTACGAAACCTGTGTGGTTAAACATGAAGAAACAAAACTACTATTGCTTTACTGACTGAAAGCAGCAACGTATAAAAAAGTTGATGACCGTTGGTGCTCCAAAAAAATCTCAGGTCATAGCCGATGAAATCAAATAAATAAGAATGACTCCCATTTTCACTTACCCGTATAATGCATGAAAAAACAATTTCAGAGAGACTTTGAATGACAGTGGAGGAGCAGTTTTCCTGCACACACACACACACACACACACACACACACACACACACAAAAAAAAAAATCAGAGAGACTTTGAATGACAGTGTCATGCAAGCAGCTAGCTAGCTATGTAACAAGCAAGAGTCGTATTGATCGATTACCTTTCAAGCACAAAAGCAATGGGCACCAAGAAGAGAATACCAGTGAGATGCCTGTAGAAAACAAAGACCGACGTGCTCATTCCTTGATCGAAAGCATCCTTGGTTACTATCTGCATGCCTCCATATATGGCCCTCAGGAGAAATGCAACCACGAAAGCTGCTCTGTTGCCCATTTCTACAGGCCTACAGCGGTCGTCTGTTGGGACTCCTGGACATGCATGGTTTTTTATATAATCGAGAAGGGCAGATTCTTCTGTCTGGGAATATAATGCACGAAATTGGGTGAGTTCCTAATTTCCTATGGCAGCTACTGTCACAAGGAGTACATATATATACACATATGCTAGAATTCAGTCACCTGAGGTCTGTAGCAATGGGTTCTGGGGTCCGTCTGTTGTCTTTAGCTGTTGAGCTGACGTAAGCACCAATGTAAGGCTGACTGGTGGCCAGCAACGTCGCCCTGGCTATTTGCAAAAAAAATTAGACACCTGTGTATAATAGCAATCCCCATAATATTATATCTATCAACGATGGTGCATTCTTGCAATATAATACAATGCAGCTAGCTCCTTTTGCGTCAGCCAGCATACATCAAATTTGATAGGTACAGAATGACCCACTAACAAGATTATTAACATCAAACATGATATGTATGGGACTATACAGGGTGCCTGCGGTTTGATCTGACCGACGCAAACAATAGATTCGATGTTCAGTCGATTGTAACGCAAAGACAGTGCTCCGGAAAGCAGCACATTGTGAGGCTCACAATTTATTCCAGTTAAATAACTATAATGCGTCTACTTTAATTTTTGAAAAAGTACAATCTCCCCAAGAACATCCACTAGCCATCACTTTCCAAAATGACCACGAGAAATGAATATAAAAGGATTAATAGGGTAGCTCAAATTTGGGTTACATGGATGGATTGGCACAACTTAGAACACGGCTGACGAACATGTCATCAATAAGTCTACTCCAAGTGCGTGTGGGCATGATTATGGTAGGTACGGACTATAGAGGAGGCCTGTTAAGGGGCTTTTTATGGGTGCCATTATAATTTTCCTTTCTATGAGAGAAGTAACTACAATTCATCTATTATGCAGGCTTCTACGCTTCTACAACTCATATAATTAATCACTGAAATAAGTATGCAGGCTTGCCTTTTTAAACTATATATATTCCTATGAAATTAAGAAAGTTAACAACCAAACTAGTAACTAATTAGTAAGATGTAAGTTAGTGTTTCGTCAAACTTCTTATTTGGACACAACAATTGTTTAGATATCTTATATCTCAGGACGGAGTGAGTATATGAAGATCCAAAACAATGCAGAGTTCAACTCTCTTTTTATTCCTTTATTTTATTTTGATTATTACCCAAGTCCTAAATTGATTCGAAGTGGAATATTCATTCTCTAGATCAATTGCTAGGCTAAAAAAAACCTGGACAGCAAATGCATTACACAGTATTTCAGTCATGAAAACATCCATCCAAATTAAACGCACTGGCGGTATGCATAGGCACCGATCTGTTTTTCTCAAGAAAGAGAAAAGAAGAAAAGTGCATCAGACATTCAGTCAGTTTCTTGAGTTGACCTGATGTTATATGCTATTAGCCCTCATCCATTGGCATCTTCACAAAGAATGGATGAGATAGCATTCTGCATGAATTATTCAGACCAATACTGTGTACGGCTTCGATTGTAACCATCCGTAGTGAGAGATGTACGTGTAACATTATCCCCATGAGCTACTTTGAAGCAGCCCTTTCGGACATCATGATTTCTTTCGCCGACACATATATATACTCTAGCATCGCTAAGCATCAGCCCCCACTGTTAATAAGAGAGGGTAATTGAGGCTATTCATCCTTAATTGCCTGATACTTTGTATTGAATAAATGGATGAATAGTCTATGTCCGAAACTTTAAGTCAGTGCTCTATCTGGAATGAGCTTCCTCGGCATTGTCGATGTAGAAAAACGGAAACAGCTTATCGTACATGTTCATCATGTAGGTGGCATAATTGTACACGTGTCTTAGAACTGTGGTACATGACTGATCGAGCATGACTTTAAAGGGATGTTTGGTTTGTTGAACGAGACAGTTTCCTAAGTGTTCGCTTTGAACTTACCAGTCTAGCTTATCAAGCATGTTACAGTGTTTTCTCTCACAACAAAATAACATCTCAATTAATCAACCACAGAAATCAATGGCCAAACAGCACGTCTTTGGATACGATTGTGATTTGTGAGAATTGACGCCAAAAGAGGTTCCGGATCAATATATCAAAGGGTATTGGACGCCCGGGACGCCACGAGCCGAAGAACGCAGCGAGATAATCACACTTACGTGGTGGAACACGGAGAGGTTTACAAGCAAACCACCAAAGGATAACCAACGCACTTTCGGAGCGAAGAACCGACTAGTTTACGAGCAAACTAGCAAAGGAACCAGTGAAGCTCTCGCCCGGAAGGGACCCTGTCAGGGCAAGGACGTCGCCGGGTTGCCCTAGGTCGGCTAGCAAGCCTAGGACGTCATCCTTGGTCGCCTGGATCAAGACATGAACAGCATGAAGAGGGTTGATAGGAGAAGAAAGAGAGGTTGTAGATTGATTTGTTTGTCGATTGGTAGTGGTGCTTCAATCGGCCATAATCCTCTAATATATATAGAGGGGGTGGTCTTATCCCAGTAGAAAACATCTCCAAGGCTTAATCTTCAAGTTTCCCACATCAAAAACTTGCCAAAAACCGATCTAAAACGAGTCGGTTCGAGATCTGAAAGTTTAATTCGGAACAGCCACTAAAACTGCTGCGAAATCCGGTAGTACCGGCCTCTAACCGGTAGTACCGGCCCCCGGGCCGGTAGTACTGGCTAAGGGCCGGAAGTAACTTCTGCGGAACCCGGTAGTACCGGCCGTACGGACCGGCAGTACTGGTGCGAGATCTGTCTTCTCTCCGGGAGCGTAACTCTCGTATCCGGACTCTAAATAGGGCAAACCATATATGTTTTTCGATCAGCTCGACGAGAGGAACGCAATTGTGAAGTCTGTTTTCCATTTTGACACTGTTATAAAAATGGTCAATTTTGAGTGTCAACACAAGTGAAATATTTATTGGATCAGTCCATCCGTCGCTCGGGTGTTTTGGCTTGGGAGGAGCCTTAACTTTTTTTCCACACTCTAATAAACACGTGTTCTTAGCATTTCTTTATTCCTTCCATATCCAATTTTTTAGTTACATCAATTTTTATCTAGAAATTACACCAACATTATTATTACGGTAACTCCAGTACAAGTCCATTGTAAATCCTCCGTAACTAAAATCGGAGCATGGGAGAGAAGATTTTCACCCAAATCGCAGTTGTGTTTCCTTCTATCTATGCATGCTCTTTTAGGAAGAAACAAAAAGGACTAAAACTCAGGTGGTGTGGGCGAAGAAACATTATATAATATAATCCATTGTTCACGTCCATGCATGTGGTTTACGAAGAAGGGAAAGGAAATGAAAAGGCACTAAAATTAGATGTGGGACTTGGGGGACGAGTTTGAACTAAAAAAAGGTCAAAGCACGAGCGCACTTGAATGATCCATAGTGATCCAAATGTTTCTCTCTTTTTTTGAGAATATAGTCAAGGTCCAATGTTATTTCTATATTTCTACCGACCCTTGATTAGGCGCTAGTCTGGGCTATGGTATAGCGTACGCTATGGCCGGGCAAGACATACTTGTAACCAAAAAAAAATCCAAAATCCATGCCATGTGTTCCTTTCAAAAAAATCAATAAACCATGTCACATGACATCATCAGGGCCTTCAAACTTGCTACAGATAAGTGATGGTTCTACAAAATAATCTACACCCAGTTGTTTGTAAAAAAGAAACTACAGAGATAATGATGGCTACCACCAGCAGTTAGAAAAATAGCACTAGTATATATTTGCTAGTAATAGAAGGGGCCAAGAATGGAAGCCAGACTCTTTCCTGAAGAAAAATCCTTATTTACATCAAAAGATAAGGCCGTTTCTTATTGAGTATTCAAAGATATTTTTTCCCAATCTATAGCAATGGTTCCATTTTTTACGCCCAACGTAGCACATTGATTCGGCAACATGGTTTAATTTCTCTGTTCCTATGATGTGGCAACATGGGTTAGAAAAAGTGACAGCAGAAAGGTAGTAGTGCAATCTCAAAAAAAAAAAAAAAAAAAGTAGTAGTGCCATAAAAAAACAGTACTGTATACTGGCACCATTGCTCGCCAATACTGTACCATAAGGCATACCATATATACGGCATACGGCATTAGACCACCGCAGTGCATATGGGAAAACTCCCGCTAGGCGAACCAGCTGGACCATTTGGCGTAAAAATTGCTGTAGCAGGTGGTACATGGACCCAACACTATTTCTAGCGCCATAGCGGCAAAGCGCTAAAGGACGAAGGACTCCACCACATGACAGCGGTCCAGCGAAACCAGCAGCGGCAGCAACAGCATGCACAGACGCGATCAGTGGCGGGCCCCATTTCTTTTAACTAACTAAAAATGTTATAACTCACAAACCAAAAAATTCAAATTAAATTTCGATTAAACCATTAAATTCGTTGTAATAAATCCTTCAAAACTAGATCTCACAT
>JAKNSH010147670.1:0-17313 GCA_027790015.1 Cymbopogon flexuosus | reverse complement strand
CCGTGCCGCTGCCCTGGCGAGTCGTGCAGCTTCATCGGCTCGACTTGTGCACTGCTGGAGCACTTCGGCGTTGCGCACAACTGGCCGTGCACCACCAAGGCCAGGGCTGGGGAGACATTGCGCATCCGCCTCCTCATCGGCTTCAATTTTGTCCTGCTAGCGAGCCATGACCGTGGCGATGATGGTGATCAAGCGGCCGCAACCTGCAGCCTCCCATGCAAGCTGTTCCTGCTGAATGTGACGCAGGAACGGCATGGCCGTGCCATCTCCGTGCTATGCATCCATCCTCATACCAACGGTGTTGATCAGTCGCCATGGATGATATGCAAGCTGGTCTTCGCGCAATCCAGCAACCAGAGCTTGTGCCTTATGCACTGCCAGTCGTCGGAGTTCAAAGTAGCGTGCACAGACCTCTCCAATGGGCTGCCCAGCTCAGACGGCTGCGTCCCGTTCATCGTGCCCAATGCTGTTCTTGGAGTTGGAGACGAGAACAAGGATCATGTCGAGGTAAAAGTCCGTATCGGCACCAACTAGATCGATAGAACTACTTTGTGTGTGCAGTACAGATGTTCGAAGAAATGTGGAGCTACCACTCAGGTACTGCAGTTGCTACATTTACATGGCAAAATTCTCTAGGTGGTTGGGTTGCTGTGCTTTGGCGTTCCTCAATCTCATGGGTAGTCGTATCAATCAATATTATTGGTCTCTGCATATGCCCTATGATATTGCCAGTACAGAGTTTGCATTCTTGATGTCAGTAAGGCCACCACCAGATCAAATGATTAGTCAGTTAGTTGAGCCTGTACCCGCAGACTGCAATCAAGATTTACACCAATTGATTCAGCAGCCACCATTGTGTTGTAAATCAACTGCTCATCTCTTTATGCTATTGCCGCCACCAGATGAGGTTCATTGCTCAGCTTATGTGCAGCATTTTTGTTGAAAATACTTGTGCTCCAGCAGTTCACTTCTATGGCCTGGCAATGGCGGACGATCCACCTGACGCTGCCCAGTATGTACCAACATTACATATGCAAGAACCTTCTGCTGATGATGGACGAGGTGTTGCTGCCCGGTGCATTACATTATATGAGCCAAGTGGCGGTGTCGTGTTGGAGCCTTCGGCGGACAGAATGTTGGATGCTGACAGCTGGACATGGCGAGCTGGATATGGATGCGTCATCATCATCCTGCTGCACGAGCACACCTTGGTAGACATGGCGTCAAGCCTTGGATCGTCGGCTGTTGCGTGGGCGTCCCGGCACGCTGGAGCTGCTGCGCTACTGCAAGGCTACCTGGACATCCCTACGCTTATCAGTTCACTTGTTGCTAGTGGTGGCACAAACATTGCTCATCGCTTGAAGATAAGTGCTGCCGTTCTTCTCTATGCAAACCAACATGCCCAGATCCACATGTCCAGTTTCAGCTCAGATCATGATTCTGCTGATATGCATGATATATCTGAATTCTCCCGAGGCACATTTTCATTCGTTGATACTGAATGTTCAATTCAAGATGGATTTGCTCATTGTATTGGTGGCCTCCTGAGTGTTGTGGTTAAGGAGATGCAATTGGGCATTGAGTGTCATGGCGTGCTACTGACTTTCATCAAGTCTGATGGGTGTACAAGTCAAGTTGCTGGAAAGGGAGTGATTTAGTTGACATTGGTAACCTGTCTGCAGATGAAGAGAAGGGGTTCCTGGTCACTCTTGGTTTGGATTTGGTTGCTGTGCAGAATAGACCTCCATGGCCACCACCTAACGAGCTGAGGTTGACGAGTTATGATGCTGCGTTACGGCCTGCACCATGGCCGTCGTTCAATATGGCTGAGAAGCTCTCTGCCCAGAGTTCCTGTGGTCGACCTTGGAAGCCCCCATGGCCTATACAGATTTGCCAACAAGTCAGCGTATTCCATGAATTTTCTGTGCAGTGGTGCTTTGTGTTTGACCGTGGCAAGTGCCTTCAGCTTGGTGGAATTTTAGTCAGCAAGTTCTCTGCTCAGAAGCCTATTGCCTCAGATTGTCATGGACAGTTGATGATGGACTGCCATGTGGGGGTTGCTTGCTCTGACAAGGAAACTGTGAAGAAATGCCCAACAGCCATTCATGGTTTTGAAGGTGATCAGACACAATGAGAAGCCCAGCCATGATTTTACTCTGACAACATCAATTGAAGGTATAGATGCTTCAAGCTATGATGCACTTGTGATTCCGGGTGGTTTGCATCTCCTACTGTCACTGAGTGGGGATGGTTGTGCGCTGATTCAAGAGCTTGTGCAGCGGAAGTGTGGTGGCAATCGCCAGTGTTTCTTGCTTGACGTGACAGAACACAAATGTCGCGCTGCAAGGTCATGTACGAAGTGCAAGGCAATCTGCTGGGAATTGATGCTGCTTGATGTGGGCTTCTTGACTACCAACAAGGACGTGTGGTGTAAGGTTGATTGCTTCAGCTCTACATATTCAAAACAAGCATTACTGCAGTTCCCTTGGGATCCCGGAGGTTCCGAACTTCTCTATCGGCTTGGGGGCAAGCCAAATTTTAAGGAGGGGGGAATGTCAGGGATACGTGTAGGATGGACTGTCATGTGGGGCCGGGCTGTCAGGCAGAAGCAAGGCAAGACCAAGCCAGTACAAAAGGGCCAGGATGGCAAGAGGAAGGCATCGAACAATTATCAGAAGAACCATCTCCTACCTACTGTTCCTCTTCCTCCTCTGTACCCGGTTACTAGCATCTTCTAGTATCTTCTAGCACCGAATCCCTGCTTGCTCCAGATCTCCCTCCCCCCTAAGATCTTGTATCCTATTACCTCTAAATCAAGTTATCTGTTAGCCAATCTATTGGGGTTGCTAACAATCGGGTTGCTAACAGGATGCTTTGTAACCAAACATTTTCGTACATACAAGGCATGCTTTTTCAGTGTGTCTTCTAATAGCTTCCATGAAAGCCGGCTTTTGGATAATTTGGATCCCTCTTTTAACATTTTCATACTTGCTCACTTTGGGACTACTTCGATGGATGACAACCAAACATTAGGCCATCCAGAACTTGATGTCAAATTCTTCTGTTTACCCCTGCATTATATTGTTCTTCTTTTGGCTTCCTGAGTTATATGGGTGTTTCTTGTTCATCAGTAAACCATGATTCAAAATAGAGCCACCACACCAAGACAAGGCTATGAATTTAGGTAGTGTTTGGTTCACGGGTTGTTGTGGGTTGGTGCGGGTTCGTTCGACCCACACCAACCCGTGTTTGGTTGGAAAATGAAGTGGAATGGGTTCAACCCAATAGAGTATATTCCTTCAAGATGTGGGTCGAGCGTATTCCTTCCAAAATCGTGAACCACGCCGACCCACATTCACGGCGTTGTCCTCCGTTTCATGCGGAGAGGAGAAACTGACGTGATGGGTGCTCGGCCTCCGGCCATGGCGAGCCACGGATGGGGACCAAACACCACCTCCCGAACTCCATGCGGGTCACCCCGCCGCCGCACCTCATCCGCGAGCCACGGACGAGCAGTGACATGGGGCAGCGGCAACCATGGTGGGCGGCGCTCGCGGCAGACCGGTCCCCATCTCCGGCGGAGCTCGCAGCGGGGAGAAGGATGGGCGGCGTCGTGGGGCGGCGCGCCCGCGCCTGAGAAGAAGGATAGCCACGCCGTGCAGTCGGCCGCCGCGAGGTCGCCCAGGCACTGCGCCCGTCCTGCACGCTGCCGGCGGCCATGGCAGGACGGCGAGCGCGGGGCGGCGTGCGTGCATGCGCGGGCCGAGTGCGGGGCGGCGTGCGCGGGCCGCCAGGGCGGGCAGCGCAAGGCGGAGCTGGGCGCTTGGGGGTGGGCGTGGGGTTGGGCGGCGTGACGGTCGGCCTGCTGAGGAAGAACTAGCTGAGGAAGAAGATAAGAAAGGAAAGTGAGGATGACAGGTGGACCCCACCTACTTTACTCTTAACGGTGTCAAGATGGCATCTACCTCATCCCTCTCCGTCCCTCCAACCAAACACAAAACTAGAACCACTCCCACCCTCAAACCAAACAAGACGTGGGTTCATTCCATCCCACAAAACTGGGTCGGCTCCAACTCAACCCACATGGTTCCCAAACCAAACACTACCTTAATTTCTTATATTTTTTTGGTTTTGTTTATGATGAGGCTGAGTAAATATTCCTAATCTACACACTACACAGGTTGCAAAGCATCTAGATGAAAAAAGTTGAAGCATTTTCATTATATCAGATTCAGTTCCTAAAGGCATGAAGCCACCTCCTAACTTGAACTGGACATCAGCCTTGATTTTACCAACACTGCGGTAACAAAACTAAAGAATTATCTTTGTCATTTATAAAAGTTCACCGATCCAGGTGAGTTTTGGCGATTCCGAAAGAGGGCCTAAGTTATGCTGTTGCAACAGGCCAGGATGTAAGATATCTCAATTTGTTGTTCTCTTCTTTTTTTCGCGAATAACCTCAATTTGTTCATATCGACATCTCCTGGCACATCACAACAGTTGGTCCATGGACGAAGAGCCCAATGATGCCATGGATATTTGGTATACATGCATGTACGAATCGGGTTGCTCATGGCAGAGAGAGACTGAAGACAGGGAGGGAAGATCCCTTTCAGATTCTTTTATGTTGCTGATGGGCAGGGGAGGGAGACTCAAGATGGCTGATAGTCTGGTCTGGTTAATGTGATCATAACCAGATCAAGCTTGTCGATCCTAAGTTTTAAAACTATCTGATTGGTCTTTAGTTTTAGATGGCCGAACTTTCAAAATAACTGAAGAATTGATCGGTTCGGTTCGGATAGACCGAACATCCACCCCTACAACCTACACCTGGTCCAAGTGATAATTTCTGATAAGAAAACCAAAAAAAAAGATCTTTGACGTTTATAAAAGAAAATTCATGGATTCAGGCGACTTCCAGTGATTCTGAAAGAGGGCTTAAGTCATGCTGTTGCAGCAGGCCAGGAGCTAAGATATTTCATTTTGTTGTTCTCTTTTCTTTTCTCGAGAAAAAACTCTTGTTCATATCGGCATCTCCTAGCACATCACAACAGTTGGTCCACGGACCACGGATGAAGCGCCCAATGATGCCATGGATATTTGGTATACACGGATGTACCATTCCAGTTGCTCACGGCACAGAGAGAAAGAGACTAAAAACAGGGAAGCTCCCTTTCAGATTCTTTTGGTGTTGCTGATGGGGCATGACTGCATGAGAGAGGGCGAGACTCTCAAGATGCTATGCTACTCGAAAATACCCCAATGAGTATACGAGGGGTTTTGCTTAGGTACACCCAAATCACTGTGAGCCCTTCATTTAGTTAGATCGGATGGCTAGAATCATCTTTTACCTCCTAAGAGGTAATATGTTAAATAAAAATTTAGTTAATTTTTAGTTTAGGAAATAATAGGAGAAATAAGGAAAGTCTTAGATATAAAGATATTTTTAGATCTTATTGATGCTTATGAGATCTATTGAATGTGCTAAATCTTTTTGTTTTTGGAACTTTGGATACGACATAATTTAGCTAGTATATATATAAATACCTGTCTTTTGTGCAAGTATTCCTGCTGTACGGACGTGCCGAAAACTGTGTACGTGCCAAGAACGTGCGCAGCATCCATAAAACTTTATGTGTTGTTGATATTACCATATTTTTTAATTGAGTATATAATATCAAAATAGATTAATATATATAAAATAAGGTAACATATGTTAATATACTAAAATATATATTTACTATATCTCCGTCCAAACATTTTTTTTACATTCGGTGTATATGTACCCGTATATATAACAAAACAAAATCTTAGTGTATACACGTTGAGCTCAAAAAGAGAAGGGCGTGTTGACTAAAAAGGTAGGCACCTTGCTGGATTCCCTCTTCCTTTGACGTGAGGATTTGATGGTATGGTTTTTTTTTTCTAAATTAATTAATTAATTAATTAACTCAAAATACTAAAAAAATCGATGGCTCAGATTGATTTGAGATATTACCTCCTTAGAGGTAAAAGGTGTACCTTAGCATTGCCCGTATACGAGAGGGTGAAGCATATGCAGCACCGGCCGGCAGGGATATGTAGATGATGGGAATATATACTATGGAGACTGACGGACGGACGGACCAATCTTGAGCAGATTCCCATTCTCCACATTCTGGACAGTGCGAGAGGGATCACATGGAGATCTAGAGCAGGATTTGGACCTGCATAAAACATCAATTTAGTCAGTACGAGACTGGAGTGATGCATATATCTTTGCATTTCTTCTTGTACCTCAGCAGCATCAGGGATGGTCCAGCAATGATTAACATGTAAGGTGGTCCAACTCGAAATGAAGCGCTGCAAGATCTTACATACTCGGCCGTATGCATATATATGTTTCTTTCGGTGATTCAGAAGGTACACTTTTAGGCAGAGTTGCAGAGAGATTGATGCTTGATCTATCCCTGAATCTTGAGGAGCCTAACAATTGAAGCCATAACAGATTTTCATCTTCTGTAGTTATTCTGAACTATCTGAAGCCAATCTCATTTACAGAAATAATATGCGCATTCGCCGCACTGAACCTAATATATATCCAACACTTAGGCAAAGACAACATATATCCATCCTAGAATGCCACTTTCTTGTACTCTTTTCCTTTTCCATTTCCTGACATGAGAATATGTTGGTTGCCGAGCCTTGATGCTCTACGAATTATCACTTTATCAGATAAAAAGATGCAGCATGATGGAAACGGGGTCCTCCCTTGAGAATCAGCCTATGGAGATTCGAGAGTGAAAGAAAGAAAGAAAGAAAGAAAGAAAGGTTCCCCTTGACATCAAATTCTATCTCCAAGAAATGTATGTATATATAACAAAAATAGGACAGGGAAGTGGCCAGGAACAAGAACAAGGTACCACGGCCATGCATGTACCCGGCGTCCTGGCCACATTACACTACCCGTGCACACTGTCTGCCTACCTTGCATAGTGAGAGCAATTTTGGGGGTCGAAATAGTGAAAGCTACTGACATGCACATCTAATGTAAAGTGGAAGTCCTGCATGATTTTTTGAGATAACTTTTCTGCAGAAAAAAACATTTTGAGATGATCCATCCATCAGAGGAGTCAATTCAATTCTCTGCAGCTTCAGGTTAAGATGCAGATCACTGAAAAAAGGGCCACAAAAGAAAAAGGAGAGAAAAAAGGGGAAGGAGATAAGTGACATCAAATGTACCTTGCTGCAAATAAGCGAGTGATCCAAGGACATACAAGCTGTTCTCGTCAGAGGCTGCTTTGCCTTCCTGCAGCACTCGCACAGTTGATAGTGTCATGGTGTCATTCACATTATTATCACACACATGCATGCATTTTCAAGAGGCAGGGGTGAATAGCACTGCATTATTTGTTTGTTTGATTGTATATTTTATCAAGGGCAAATGATCTATATATACATTTAATTGCACGAAATCGATTTTGAGATGATACCTAAAAGTTTGTGTCAGAAACTATAACTGAATCAGTTATATATTTTTCAAGGAAAGAAAAAAAAAGACAATGGCCATAAAATTAGATGATGGAAGTGAACTAGTCAAGATTGTGTGAATCCCACCAGGTGGGTTGAAGTAGGAAACCTATTCCTGACTAAGGGACTAGACTAACCCTTGAAAAATACAAATGCATTGGACTTTTCAGTTGTATTTTTCTCTAGGGCACTGAGCTTGCCAATTGATATAGGATACAGCCCTGTCCTTCACTGCCTTGGTTTGGTCAGTAGTAGTATAGTTTAAGCCTATAATATTAGTAGGTGGTTAGGGAACAAAGCAAGGCCAAGAATCCGCTCAAGAGAGGGGAAGAAACAAAGGACAAGAAGATTGTACCTCTCATGGGGAGTTGTTCCATCTTTTGATAGAAAATCCTGAGGTCTATAGTACCATGTCACTGTGATATTCCTGTGTTGTTTGTTACTGGTGTTGCCTTGGTGGAGTTACACTGGAAAACTGATGTGGGCAAACCTTCCCATTGTTGCTTTCTCTCTTCAAGAATCTTGTCAACTTTATTAACATTGGGTTCTGCAAAATCATGCAGCTGGACTCAAGCTAGGATCCACTCATTTTAAAATTCTAAAAGAGAAGAGACAGAAGCATAGTACAATGTAGTAATTCAGCAAATGCATCATAGAAACAACCCAGCCTCTTCATCATAAATCATATTTAAGTTGCAGTTTGTAAGTTCAAACTCCACCGAAGACATTGTAGTGTTTTGTTTTTGTCTACAAAACACAGCTGTTCCCCCTTTCTATTATATCATACAGAGGTTTGTCCAACGAAGATCAGACAAAGCCTTTTATTTTATCTATTGACTTTTCTTAAAGAAAACCAAAAAGTTATTTACATTATTACCATTAAAAAACCAAGACTAGTAGAGATGTAGAGATTCATTAGGTCTAGTTTAAAACTTAAACAGGTAGCCCCAAGTTCCGTAGTGGCTTTCTTGGACTGTGGCTGATTTGCTTTTAAAAACAATTGGGATCATCAGTTTGCTTCGTAAATGTTGAACCCACCAAGATTAGGACCTTGATTTGACCCCAAAAAGGCCATTAAATTGGATTTAGGCCCCATTATTTGTTTCTTCCTTCGTTTTCTCTCCTCTCCTTTACCCCTTCCATCTGAATCCGTTCTTTTAAGGTCCCTAGAGACTGTTCTGATAAAAATATATATATATATATATAATAGAGGTCAAGTGATTAAGCAGACACTTTTTCAAATCAAAAGCCCTCCATGCATCTTTGAAAGGCTTAAAGATTGGTGACCCTGAATAATTAAACATGGTGATCTGCTCTAAGCCTCATTAGCTGCTTGAAAAATACCTTTGTAACCCCACCACTGGTCCACTACTTCCATGCTAATGCAAATGCAAATCAACAATTGTTATATAATTTTCTTTAGGTATATAAAGACAATTTGAAAAGGCACATTAATAGCAATATATTTGGACTTGTTCAGCCCCCTACACTCTGGTTTTCGGCAGAGCTTCACTAGGGAAACACAACTCAAATAGCTCCAAATTTATCTGAGTTCAATTCAAAACGTGCGGATGCTCAGTATCTCCATTTTTTATTTTTTTTCTCGAATACTATCTCCATTTTTTATTCATACAAACTTCACGGGTCGTTGAGAGTGACTAAAAAGTAAGTGATATTTTTTTTTAGCCAAATGAACTATTTTGAAATTTCTATGCTTCCCTCACTATCAAGTTCTCAAATCACCTTTTCCCCAAGAGTTGAGACTGAATTCAATGTAAAAAACTACAGAGACATAACCTTGACATTCTTCGTTGACACAGAGAATTTATCATAACAGTATATTCTTGTAAATAGACCTTCCCCTTGAAAGCAGAGCATCTGTTCTTCCCCCCAAGTTGCCAATGAGTAAGATGCATACGAATTTGACGGCATACAGTATATGCCAAGTCGCTATTCTTGACAATCAAGAAACATTGAAACCCAAACTTGAAAGTTCTTCTGTTGTAATTCACCTTCAAAAGTGTTGTTTGTTCGTTACATAAAACTTTAGCACGCAGTCCAGTGCAACCTACCCCTAAAGATTTGCATCATTTGTACTTGTGTATGGCTCAATTTTGGACACAAGAGAGGTATGATGTACGTAGTAGATTATGCAGCAAAAAAAAAAAAAGTACTTGTGTATACCAAACAAATGATGATGCAATTTCATATAGTAAACTACTCTAATTATATAACTAACAACACATCTAAAAATTCATATATTTTCCAGATACATCAAAACGTTGCATATTGAAGAAGAAACTCATCACAACCAGTTCTTCTTAGCCATAACAAGAGCTTAATAACTAGCACAGCCAGGCTTTTCAACACCTTCTTCTCATCACGGTTAATAACAATCCAAATCAAATTGATTAACCGCGCCGTCTAATATAATCCTCTCTCTAGCTCACATGACGCTGCACGCGTTGGCGTTCTCCTCGCTGAACATGTAGTACGATCCGGGCGCCGCCGACACCGGCGCCGTCGAGTAGAAGTACCCGCCGGCGCCGCCCGGCCCCGGCGTGTACGGCGCGCCGGCCATCGGGTGGTAGTACGCGCTGCTCCGGAGCGCCGAGCTCGGGTGCGCCGTGCTGTAGCTCATGACGTACGCCGGCGAGTGCACCCCGCCGCCGGCGTAGTACCCCGGGTAGCTCATCGGCGGCGGCGGCGGGTACGGTCCGGCGTCGACCACGGCGAGAGGGCCGGAGTTGCCGGCGCCCGGCTTCGTGGGTGCTGCGTCCGGCGGTGGGTGGACCTCCACGATTGCACCAGCACCCGCGCCGTCTCCGCTGGCATTGCCATTGGCGTTGGCGTTGGCATTGCCGTGGCCGCCTTTCTTGCCTTTCTTCTTGCCACCGCCGCCACCACCGCCATTGCCGTTGGCGGCGGGCGCGATGGGCTGCGGGCCGTGCGGCGTCATGGCGGAAGGGGGCGCCTGGGCTTCTCCAGCGTCAGGGGAGCCGTTGCCACCGCCGCCGCCGCCAGTCTCAGGCTTGTCCTGCTCACCATCCGATGCCTCATCGCAGGCGCCGCCGTCAGCCTTGTCGTTCTGCTCCGGGGGGCTGGGTCCGCCGTTACCCTCCGCCGGCTCGCCGGGCTTGTTGTTCGTCGCGGCAGCCGCCGCGGGGCTCTTGTTGCCCTTCTTCTTTTTCTTCTTCTTGCCTCCGCCGCTGCCGGGAGACCCGCTGGCCCCCCCGGGCGGGCTGCCGGCGGCTGGCGGTGGAGCTGGAGCTGGAGCAGCAGGCTCCGGCCATGGCTCCGCGTGCTTCCCGGACTTGAGGAGCTTCTTGACGAGCGCGTCGGCGGAGACGTTGCCGATCACCACCACCTTGTGCTGCTGCGTGTCTATGTCCGTCTTGTACACACCTGGAGCAGAGGAGCTGGTGCATCAGTTGCAACAACAACGATATGGTAATTTGCTTTTCTTTGTGTGCCAAGCAAAATTTGAAGCAAATTTGCGACGATTTTGTTTGAGTTTAGCTACGGCAAAAACAGTTATGGCAATGTTTTGATTTGAAAAAAAGTTTTGGAGCATCGGCGAGTGCTGAACTGCTGATAACCTGTACGTGGATTACTGAAGACAACTGATGCAACGAAATCAAAATGGTATCTTTTTTTGGGAGGGACGATAATGCTGTTTTCAATAGTTCCTGACTGGCCAGTTACTGAAGAAAACAGAGGAAACTTTGACAAACATAGGATGATTCATCAGTTGTGATTTCAGAACGAAACGTATATATTAGGTGCAAAAAAACTCGGAACCAAATAAATAAAATCTTTTTACAAACACAAAAGAAAAAGATCAAACAACAGAAGACGAAAAAGCGCGGGATATAGGCGACACCGGCAAAATCTTGTTCAGACTTTTGTAAACCTGACTTAAGGGGGGCAGCAGCAGCAGCAGCAAGGATTGCTTACTGCTTGAAGATTCTGAAAATGAAACTAGAAGAGTATTGTTGTTCCAGTTTATTGTCAAGCATACCATACCATACCATACCATACCTTCTATGCTGTGGAGCACCTTCTTGACCTTCTTCTTGCAGCCCTCACAGTGGATGCTCACTCTCAAGGCCAGAGTCTGGCAACAGAGAGATCAAACACAAGAAAGAAACATCACAACCATTTATCCAATCCAAGGAAACATCAATAATCAAAAGATGAGCAGAAAGTCTTGGATACGGCGGCTGTGCTGAACTGAACACCGAGCTGCTCACCTGATACCTGAGTGGCTCTGGCCCTTCTTCGGCGGCCGCCATGGCTGAGCAGCTGGACCGAGATGGAAGAAGGTGAGAGGAGGCAGCTGGACAAGAAGAAGAAGCAGAGGAGGAGATGAGCCGGGGGGTGGTGACTGGTGGAAGTGTGGAGGCTGAGAGAGAGAAAGAATATATGGTAGTATCTGGCTGGCTGGCTGGCCCTGAGAAGAGGAGAGGCAAGAAGGTCTGCACTGTCTAAATAGCATCTGGGAGCAGGGCTGAACAATGCCGTATCTGTATGTATGAGCTTTTTGTTTGTTTGATTGAAAATTGATTCTTTTGGTGGAGTGGAGTAGAATTTATGAGGTAGTTGCTCACCCAACGTACCACGAGGAGATGCTCTATGCATGAACAGTAACTGTGTTAAAGATTGCTCGAATATTAGAACAGAATCATGTAATAGTGCAGCATATCCAACTTCAAGGAAAATAGTGCTGGTCTCGAGGTAATAAAGACGGCTTCGGTTGGAACAGACACAAGAGGTGTATTTGAAGACATATCGATAACTCAGAGAGCACTTATAACTTGTAGTGAAAATATCTCCTGGTATGATTTTTTTTATTAACTTCTAACTTGTAGTGAAAATTCATAAATGATTCTTAAACACTCATAGGGGCAAAGCTATGGTGCATCTATTAGAGATCCAGACTCTCGTGGGAATATTTCAAATCCATATTCTCTCAAGAAATATTTCAGAAAGAGAGTGTTAGGAAGACTCGATTTTTTCACGAGATATTGAGATGTTAGTACTCTTTATTACTTCTTGTTGGAGCATGGAAATGTGAGTCCACACTATTTGTTTATTGATTATAGCAATGTTCCTAGTTCATGGGAACTATTGTTCCATGTTTAAGACAAAAAAAATTTAAAATTCACTTGGGAAATTATCATGAAGAGAAAATTGTTTTTATTTTATAAAAAAATGTTGTCATTGCTTCTTGGTTTGTGAAATTGGTATATGATCTTCTTGTGAAAATAGCTTCTAGCTTCAATAGCAAAAATCCAACCTTAATAAAATACAAAAAAGTTCCATTTACTTATTTCCAAATGTACTATATATATTCATAAATATCATAATATGTTTCTTGTCATTTAAAACAAATGTTGTACTAGGCATGGATAGTGTCCAACGAAGAGAAACTTGTCAAAAAAATAAAAAACGAAGAGAATAGATATGAAATCCCAAAAAAAAGGGAGAGAAAGAAAAAAAACAGAAATTTTCAAAGAAGCTATGGTCACACACAAAAAAAGCCGGCCCGCAAGAAGCCTTTGTGATTTTTTTCCCTTCCGTCCGCTGCATCTCTCGCACAGAAGCCAGGTGGGCCTCCGCCGCCTAAGCCAGGGCTGGTCTCTTCGCCGGCGACGAGCACCCACCAGGTACTCCCTCCCTTGCCTTCCCTTCCCTTCCCTTCATGCTGTGCGAAGCTGAGCACCGAAACACTAACCTAAAGCCAGTCCTGCCTAAAGCTATTTAGCCTCTTAACTTCGAAGTTCTTGCAAAAAATTGTCTCTTTACTGGATCCAATCCACCCCTGGTATACATGCCTACTAACTTCGATTTTTTGCAGAACTTGTTGGGTTGACAAGTGTACCACCATGCGCTTTACTGGGTCTGCTCCTGCTTTCATAGTTAGGCTGGTTGGGGTCCGGGCCGTCCGGCCAAGCTACTGTCCTCCTTCCCGTGCATTTGCGGCTGTCAGAGCTCAAAAGGTTCAGCTTCCCAAGAAGTAAGTGTTCTGAAAATTCTGATACATATACTTGCTCTTTTCTGATTTGTGCACATTATTATAAGATGTGGATTTGGCGGTCATTTTGGACCATAGAACAGAATTTATCACATTATATTGTCACATCACATACTCTGTATACACGATTGTAATTGTGATGGCATTGTGTGGCTTGTGTCACATAGTAGAATTGTGCTGGCAGTGTATTTGGAAACTTGAATAAGCTTGCCATTGTGATGACAGTTACTGATGCTAAACCCAACGATGTTTATTTAGGCTCATAATATATATGGGAATGTGTGGTCCTAGATAGTTGTTGTTACCTTTTTTTTTTAATTGTTAATTTGTTATTTGATCTAACATTACTACTATCTGCTTAGTCAAAAATAGTGAGTTGTTCCTCTCGTTGGAAAAAAAAAGACAGTTGCAATTAAAAGAGGCGAATAAAGAACTGCTAAATGGCTGTTATTTGAGCAATATTATTTCTCAATTTCATTTACTTCCAACACAGAAAAAGGCGATTGGATGAAGTATGCTTAGAAAGGTTTCAAGAATACAGTAGAACATACATCCAGTCATGGATTCTTCAAGGTTAGTTCATTCTTTTGATGATTCTGTGCATTTTGATCCTTGACTCCTTATACTTCTGTTAGTTGTCAATATATTGCCCAGAATTTCCTGTGTTCTTCCAATGTTTTTTATTCTGCTTGCTCCTTAGTACCTGAGAAAATTATTTAAGTTTGTTTAAAATCCTTATTTTTTTTACAAAATTTCCTTTCCTGTGACCTTCAAGTATGTCTCTGTTGGTAGTGTATGAATTGCTTAGATTTGTTTTGTTTAATTGGTTGTTCGAAAAAAAGCATGACATCCGTATTATGGTACCGAATTTGATATCATTAGATTTTAGACATCTGCCATTTTTTACTTTGTATACTTTGTACGCAGAGCCATACTTCTATTATTGTTTATTGATTCTTTATGTTTCTGTAGGTAAAGTTATTGTGGATGGAAGAGTTGTGAATAAAGCTGGAACACAAGTATCTGACAAGTCTGTCATTGAAATCAAGGCTGAAATCCCAAAATATGTATGTAGGTGATGCTCTAATTAATTAGCTTAAAGTTTTTTGTAATTTGCAATATACAAAATTGCTCCTTTCTGAAGCTTACAATCATCCTCTTTCTCTCTTTGAAAAACAAAATAAAATGCAGAGCAGGACATAAGCTTGAGGCAGCTATCAAAGGATTTGATATTGATTGTGATGGAAAGATAGCCCTTGATTCAGGATTATCTACAGGTGGCTTTACTGACTGTTTACTTCAGCATGGAGCATCGCATGTTTATGGTGTAGATGTTGGCTATGGACAGGTTTCTTTACTTCTTTGATGCTGTCTAAATTCTAACACTTTATCTGTCAGCTGCAGGCACTTGCTACACATCTACAGTAATATGACTCTAAACCTCAATGTGTCCTCCATTTCAGGTGGCTGAAAAAATTCGCACACACGAACGTGTTTCAGTGATCGAACGCACAAATTTAAGATATCTATCTCAACTGCCAGAACTGGTTGACTTGGTGACACTGGACCTATCATTTATCTCCATCCTCTTGGTATAATTTAATGTCCAACTTCTTATCATGCATATTTAGCAGCCAGAAGGTTATCTATGCATTTAACATTTTCTAACAAAACACATACAATATAGCTGATACGTTAATAAAGTGAATGATGCATTTTACCCAAGTTGTTAGAATAGTGCCTTTATTTTGTTTGTTGATTTTTATTCTGTGCTCATAATTTCCTTTCTTTATGTTTTAGTGCTTTCTTTGTATAATTATCATTATAAAGAATTACTGAGCTTTATAATCTAATTTGAAGCTATCTTTGTTATGTATTGTAAAACAACCCAAAAAATTGCCAGATGACCAATTTTTTTATAACAATTATTAGGCATGCCATCAGCTTCAGTACAAGTAAAATAGTAGAGTAAATCATACATTGGGAAATTCGAATGCATTTTGCCCTATGTGAATGTATGCTGTATTGTATGGTTAATGGGCTATCCAAGTCTTTTCTTTTTTTCCTTTCATCTTATGTTTACCATGTGTTAGAAAATTATTGTTTTCCTGTTGTGAAAATTCTCCTGGTATATAGTGTATAGTTTGCATGACATAAAGGGTTAATGGGTTTCAGACTCAAGTTCTTGTGAAGTTTGCTTTCTTATATATATTGTTGGAGAACCCAATCAACCACACATATAAGTATATAACTACCACCTGGTCAGCTTCACTGAAACTGGATTAGAGTAGAAAGCATGCATTAGGAAAATGAATTGCATTTGTCCCATGTGAATATGTGGTGCAGGTGTGTAACTATTATTTAAGCCTGCTCTATTTTTATTTCATTTGTGTTTAGGTCATGCCTTATATTACCCTAGCATGGACTTATGTTATCTGTGAAATCTAGGTCATGCCTGCTGTTATCAAATTAATGAAGACAGATTCTACATTGATAACACTTATCAAGCCTCAATTTGAAGCACGCAGATCACAGGTAATCTTGAAGGGAAAGAGTGGTTCTTCCCTGCTGGAGTTCGGGCTACTTGTTATATGTACATTAATAATATAGATAACCCAATCAAATATATCTTGTTTGATCTTGCTCAGGTAGGAGGTGGAGGGATTGTTCGAGATCCTCTGGTTCATAAAGAGGTAGGCCATATTTGTGATGTTAGTTCTATTGTCTGCTTTTACTTCAAATATTGTTTTCCCATTGAATTGTGACATGGGAATCACTCCATTTTGATTTTTGATCCATTCACTCCAGGTACTGGATAGAATAATTTCAGGCGTGGAAGAATTTGGATTCTGCAATAAGGGTTGGATCGAATCTCCTATAAAGGGTGCAGAAGGGAACAAGGAGTTTCTTGCTTGCTTTCACAGGATCCCAATATCAGAGTCACAGCAAGATGTAGAGATAGAGACAAAGGAACCTGTAACCTAGGATCTTATCAGAAACTACTCGATCAAATGAGTGTGATCATCAATCAGGACACCCCCATAAAGTGTCTGGAAGATATGTTGATACACAGTTCTCTGATATTCTTAGTTGTGAGTTGTAAATTTGTCGAGCTTAGTCCAGTTCTGATATACTAGAGATACAGAATTTTGGGGGTATGCTTGCTGTTCCCAGGAGAGCAAGAACAAACACAGAAAATCTTCAGCATTTTGTTCATCGTAGAGTATTGTACTCTGACATAAATTTGCTGCTCAGTTGCCTACTAAACACTTGCAGTTTTTGCTTACTATGTAAAATGTGCATGGCATCTGCTCTTCTCCACCAACATTTGCTTCAGTTGCATATGATACTCTGAAGATACTCTGAATATTTGCTTGTTTTGTTTTCCAATTCTCAAGACATCTCTCTTGGTTTCAACTCTAGTTTTGAGAAGAATCGGTGCCAAGTTCACCGGGGTGGTGCAAGGAATGTGCGGCAGGTTTTATTGGGCCGCCTTCCACTGGAAAATCAGTTGGGCTGGCCTGGACCGGGCCGGGCCGGGCCCTCACTGCTATCGCGGTCGGTCCACATGCCAGTGGTTGCCTGGTTCTGGTTTCGTTCCCTCCGCCGCCGCGCCTCCTTCCGCCGGGGATTTTACATTTTTACCATCATTACGGTTGCCACTTACAGCTTTAGCATCCTTACGGTGCGTCTTACATTTTTAGCATCCTTAGTTCGTTCGTCTTACATTTTTACCACTTTGTCTGACGTGGCAGGCAAGATGGGAG
>JAKNSH010147620.1:0-15531 GCA_027790015.1 Cymbopogon flexuosus | reverse complement strand
CCTACATGGCAAAAAAGAAAAAAGAAAAGGAGAGAGGGAGAGAGAGAGAGAGAGAGAGAGAGAGAGAGAGGATCCCACCTTTTGGAGAACCCGAACTTTACCACATGCAAGTGATTGCAGTGTCCGTCTCAATTCTTTATCCTCGATACCAGTGGAATCTTTGATGTCAATGAAGCTTAATTTTTGTGCGTCATTGAACAACATCAGAACCACACTCTGATGGCAGCAAAAGTTAGGGAAAATATAATTAATGATCACAGATGGTTTCAACTGATAAGGACTGAAAATGAGATGAAAATGCACCTGAAACAATGACACTGCAAGTTCCTTTTTGCCTTTGGGAAAGTCCGCTTTCAAGACACAGTGTCCCAAAGAATTCTGCCACATTAAACGCCTTCCGCTGTACTTGCTCAAATAGAACTCTTTAAATATATCCTGTCACAAGAGGGAGAGAATTAAACAAAGTATTCAGAAACAAGGGAGGCGATTAAACAAAATATTCAGATTGACATTAAAATATTAACCACCAAGGCCACACTAACCTGATACACATTCAGTTCATGTGGGAGTTTCACGTCCATTGGTGGATATGTAGGCCAATAGCTGTAAATCAACATATTCTATCAGAACTACATAAACATGACCAATAACATCAAAAGGCCAGCCTGCCATGCTAAGACTATGGAGCACATGCATGAGATCAGGTTTACAAAGCTATCTAAACGGAACATGTTCTACATTGAGTTTGTATCAAAGCAATGGGCCAAAAAATATTTACCCTGTTGTAAGCACATGGACACTCATTTCAATGCCAGAGGGAAGCTTTGTCCTAGCTTGAGATGATTGCCTGAATGAATCATTTATTTCTTTGGATAATTCAATGTCCTACAAAACCAGCAAGTAAAAATGATGTTAAAAGGGTACTGAATCTGTATAATGAAATATTGATATTTCAGATGCATCTAACGATACAACTATACAGGTTTGCAAAATAAGGTAAGGCTAGAAATATCATCATAGTAAAAACAGCTAACGCTACCTTGAACATTCCCTCCAGCTTGTTGGTAAACTGACTTCCACACTCAGTTTTGAGCTACAAACAGAAACAGGTTGGTAAAGTTGTTCTTGTCCACATATCTCGGAACATGTGAAAACACTAGAGAAGACATTATTACTTTTGTGATCATCGATTTTTCAGCATCTATCGATGCGCTCTTCCCGAGCAGCAACCTCTTAGCTAGATCCTTCTTGTAGAATGCCTCAAATACATCTTTACCCTGCATATGATGAAATATAAAGCTTGCAATTAAACTATTATATAAATTGATTTTTCCCCTTTCAGGGTTAGCACTTTAACAATTTTGTTAGTTTCATCTGTTTAACAAATTTATTACATCATACAAAAAAAATCAAGGGTTTGGCACTTTTATCTTTTCATAGAAGCCTAGTAAGGCAGGCTTCTCAGGCTCACCTAACTATTCAAGCCAAGTTCACAATGTTTCTTTAAGGCGCCAACATAACCATGTTTGGGAAGCCCCCAACTTATAGCATCCATTGGATAGGATCTGTCCCAATAGGCCAAGCAAAAATTTGAACTCATTTTGGCAGGTAGCGTCCATTTGGTTCATAACCAAGCCAAAATTTAACCACCCAAAATTGGGATGGCCGTTTTCACAGCACGAGTTTTGCCCAGCTGTGGCAGAAAAATTTGGCCTGCAAGGTTATTTCCCCCTATACCTTTCTAGTACATAGAGTGCATGTTTGAGCAAAAAAAGGCCCATATCTGTAGTGCATCAAACATGCAACTCACAAAGAGAAGTAGAACAATATTGCCAATCAAGAGGAAATGCAATTTAATAGTCAAATGAAATAGATCAATAACTTACTTGTATAAACCGAAACAGGACCAAAACTCTATCAAGTATACCCTCCAGCTCTTCTTCTGATGTCCCTTTATTGCCAGCTCGAAGTTTCTCATCAAGAAACTTTGCAATCAATTCCGCAGGTCGGTTCTGTTGTCATGAAACAAGCATGGGACCCATTATTTGATGGGCACATATATAGAAACCATAAAAAGTAAATACTCCTCTACCAAGAATGGAAGGCTTATCTACAACAGACTACAAGTTAACAAAATTAGAGGCAAAATTGTTCGTTATATTTGAAAGTTGCAAGACTTTGGATATGGAAATTATCAACACACACAAAAGTTCAAGTCAAAACCAATGTCATTATTTCTATGAGTTGGTTATTTAAGTATAGCATAAGTAAGTTTTTCTGATTGTGTAACTTTCTACATTATATTTTGGTAAATTAGCAGAAACCAGCCAAAGATCTCACACCATAACAACATGTACATCATAACCAGAGAGAATAATAAACAAGATAATAGAAGACACTAAAAAGACATCTGCGAAAAGAATTATACATCGACGACAATAAAAAGACAGTAACTGAAACACCAGTCAAGTAGAACAACAAAGATCAGGTCAGACACCTGTCTTAGATTGATAAGGTGCTCAAACGAATCTTTTATGGTATTGGAGAAAGCCTCATTCTTGGCAAAACTTTCTTCCAATATTTTGTCAAGGGATGCCTTAAAATCAAGAAGAAATGGAACTAATTCTCTGTCCTTTTCTTCATCCATAATAATGCCCTGGCCTGTAGCCCGGATATATGAACTAAGCGCTAGTTTTAGCAGCTCAACAGCATTAACCCTCTGGAAAAGGTTGTACATCCTTGAGAGGTCATTTATACGATTTGCATCCATGAGCATAGTGAACCCCTGAAGAACACCACAAAAACAAGGACCGACATACAAAAGCAGGTTAGTAAAGCATTATTGCAGTTTATGGATATAATGCCCAATAAGATAGGTTATATAAAAGAAATAGATATTATAAAGGCAAATGGTCACCTTCTCAATAATTGCAGATGTATGACGTTCTAGCAATTGCTTTTCAGTAGTAGCGATCAGTGGCTTCCTTGTGTTAGCTTCCAAATACAGAATACACCTTTCATGTTCTTCTTGCAACCTCGACTGCACAGCTCAGGTGCATATTATCAGTTAAATGGTGCGCCTGACTGGTTCTACATGAGCAAATAACATGAAGAACAGAAGGAAATCTATCTATCCTTACCTCCACATGCTTCAGGTAGTCTGGAATATCAGATTGTTGCATATATTTAACACCTTCCGTAGCATAAAATTCAGAAGTGCATTCAAGAAAGGGCTTTTCAAAACTCTCAGAATACATTCCAAGAGCAGTAAGCATCTTCAGAAGATGACTAAGTAATGTCCTATCTATTGCTTCACCAAGCCTGATCAGAAAAATGAAAAAATATTGAATAGACATATCTATTATTGACAGGATTATGAATAAATTACGAGGCAGACTCTTTCAGTTCACAAGCTCAGTTATATAAACCACACACATGTAATTACCACAGCTAGCACAAGTGAACCGCCATTTATCCACTTCACAACAACAACAACTTAGCCTTTTGTCCCAAGCAAGTTGGGGTAGGCTAGATATGAAACCCAAAGAGACAAGAAACATATAGCTAGTAGAGAAGGCATGACTTTGGTGGGAAAATAAATGGCCCAAAGCATACTATCAAAATTTCCATGTTAGCATAAGTAGAGAAGGCGTGACACAAACAGTAACATTTTCATCACAATGCCAGAAACATATGTTCATACGAACTTGGAACATAATCAAGTAACTTGAGGCAAATTGGCGGAACAATATTTTGCCTCCAGGACACTGAGATTGAGTCGTATGTGGATCGACAAATATTGTAACATTCAATCAAACTAACAAAGTTAAGAAGACATTGAAGATGGCATGTGGGCCAAAGGAAAAGGATTTGTGTTTCTTCAATTGTGAAATAGTTGTTGCTGGATCTGCTCATGCGCGTTCATGATTCACACAGCAAAGTGTAGAAAAATCCAGGCCAGGATAGAGCATCAACTTTAAGGTTCATAGGCATGAGCATGCCCTGGGCCAAACCCAAAAGCCACATGACATACACATCCCCTTGTATTTAACATTCTCACTGAAATGTAATTGGAATACTATTTTATTTAGAAAGTGAGAGAAAATTATTAAAGTTGAGGTGTTCCGGACTCTGTGTTCATGCTAGCCGGGCCCAACCCAGGCCAGGCAAAGCAAAGTCGGGCCTGCAGCAAGCCTGGCTCAGTCATCGCATGCTAGGATCATGATATGGTCATCCATTACTGTTTACATGGTTCAGTTATGGCATTAAAAAAAGATTTGCCATTGTGCAATAGGATCACAAGGATATGGGCATACAACTACGACTATCCATTGCAGATTCAAGTATTCTTGACATCATGTGTTCCGTTGTATCTCCATCTCTTCGCATGTTATTTCATATTAAATAAGGGACCCTTAAATAAGCAATATGTCAAACTCCCTTCCATACTGGATTTTGCAACTGTTTATTAAATTATGTCAAGGATACACAAAAATATGTAGGTTGGAGACTGAACGCTACAGATTTTGCATTAAAGTATACCCCCTTAAATTTTCAATGTACAAAAATATAGGCAATTTCTAAATTTTGATTTGAAAGAATCATGACCCTATGTTATATGCAATCAACTGTAAAGTAAGACTGGCCTTTTATCATCAATTAATCACAAGACAAGTTCACAAAGGGTAATAGAATAGACAATGAAGTACACATATCACTAACAGAAGTTATCACAGAAGAACAAGCATACCTCTCACTCTCGATCAATCTGAGAAGGCCAGTAACAGTTTTGTGTTCAATCTCCGGGGATAGTGATAGATGCTTGCGGAACAGTTGCAGCCCCATATCCCACACTGAACAAATATTTGCCACATTCTTGACATATTTTACATCAAGAAGTAAAGCAATACCACGAATGATCAACATCTGATCACAAAAATCTTGCCATGTTCTTTGGACCAGAGACAAAAATACAACCAAATCTGGGCTTTGACCCACTAATGCTGATATTTTTTCAGCTATGTGTATTTCGCATTCTTTCTTGATTCGTTCGTATAGGTTTGCCCCTAACTTGTGTAGACAAAGATCACCAGCAGCCTGCAGTACAAAAACAATTATAAAGTACTCAAATGCTAATGTGGGGGCATGAATATTACAGTGTCAGCAACAGAAGTGTAACCTGGTAGAGTTTCTCAACATCACAAGAAAGTTTCTGCTTGAGAAAAATAGCTGTGATAGCATCCTTCAAAATCGCCCATGTATCCTCTTCAAAGTTTTTTGGCAGTTTTGGTTGACCTAATGAATGCAAGACAACCAGAGTGGCATTTAGACATAATGCTATGACATTAAGCTAAGGTCGTGGAGAGAAAACCCAATGGTTTCTGAAATTCAAATACACATGTTCAGCATGTATTTGTTAGTGACTCATGAATCATGATTTATAAGATTTGCATACATGTGTTCAATATGAATTTGCCAGCAACTGGTGTCGTAGCAAGTAAAAGGAATCAGCAAATAGTATGTGCTGAAGGAGAAGTACATCATAAGAGAATGGTTTCAAAAGAATAGAACTCTCATCTCCTAATATTAACATAGACTGCCAATGAATGTTGAGCCATGATACTTGAGCTATAATTAATCAAATAGGAATTGACTCCAGCTCAGTTCCTGGGAGTGAGGTGTCAGTATACACCAGTCCACCACCAAGACTGTTCCCCTTTGACTAAATTTGGGTTCCTAATTCTTCTTAGTGGAAAACAGATCGTTCTTGGTTGGCTCTCTATCGTTTTTATGTATATATTGATATTAATCAAATGTGTATGGATGGCTAGTTAGAAATACAGATAAACAGTGTGACGAAACAATGTAAGTGCTTGAAATATACAGAAACAAACAACTAAACACTTTCATAGGGCGAATCCCTCTTCTGATCAGTGTGATGGTATGAACAGTTATTATTATAATATGAAATGCCCCAAACAATAGTCAATTCCCCAAACAAAACCAGAAAACCTAAAATGCCATAGTAGGCTATCGAACACCAGTTTTCCAGAAACAATGTACAGATCTAGCCAATTTCCATATTGCGCCCATCCAAGAGCTAATTTTAGGTGGGTACAGGTGGCGGCTGGGAGTGAGGGACAAGCAAGTGATCTGTGAACTGATAGTTGTTGCTAGTGAATGTTAACCCTAATAACAGGCAACGAAAAAACTTTGAGCTAGCCCGTGAGCCGGCAAATAACATATTCGAAACAACAGGACTGGAATCAATTGCGGCCACATGCCCCCTCAGTGACGACCAATCGTGCCAGACTCGCAGAGTGAGCAATTCCGCAGAATAAGACACTGGGGGCGCACCTATTTTGATGCGGAGAGGCTTGCGGGCGGAGGTCGACGGCTGCGGGAGCGTGGCCTTCTTTCGGAAGAGGTTGGCGGCAACGCCCGCGGAGGCCGGCGCGCTGGGGGCGGGGAGCTCGTCCTGGTCCACGAGCACCATCTCCGCATCCTCCTCGCCATTCGTTCGGCCCCCACCCGTGGCGGCGGCGACGGCGGCGGTATCAAGGTGGATACCGTTCTTCTCGACCGTCCCCGCGGAGGAGGAGGCGGCGGCGGGGTGCTTGGCCTTCTTCATAAGCGGCGTCGCAGGGGAGGAGGTCGGGGACGGGGATGTGGTGGTGGACGAGAAGGGGCGCTTCGAGGCGGCGTGGGGCTGAGACATGAATCAGGCGCCGACGGGCATGGCGCGGCGGAGGCGGAGGCGGGGGCGGGGGCGGGGGCGGCCTCCGGCGCGGGGACTTTGGGAGCCGGCCGGCGGTGAGGTGGTGCAGAGGGGACCGGAGGGGGCGAGAGAGATCGGGTTGGGGCGGGGGGAGAAGGGTTTCGCCTCCCTTTCTCTTTTCCTTTTTTTTTCTTTTTCCTCTTTTTGATTTTTGAGGTGGGATTTCGGGGTGTGAGCCTGTAGCTGGTGTGTGACAGTGGGCCACTGCCAACTGGGCCAGGGGTTCGACGGCTGCGAATGCAACGACGGCCGTCGTGCCTAGTTCCCTCTCCCGGTGCAGCCACTTTCTCGATTTTGTCCTAAAATAAGTTCCCATCTTATATATATTTTTAAAAAATCAATCAAATTTCATCGATTCAAACAATATCAATATTGGTCCCTCCAAATCCAAATAGATTAGGCAATGTTCAGTAGGTCGAAACCGGTCAGAATTAGGTTGGTCTGTGTACCATGTGGTTCAACCCATCAGCTGAATTTAGACCAATTCTGACTTGCCGAACAAGCCCTTACTGTTAAAAAGGAAATTACTTTTATGAGTGTGAGAGCTTTTTTTTTTTGTTGTCTGTGTGTTTGGCTAATTGCTAAGCTCGACTAATACATCAACCATCCCTTACCTTTGCTACTTGAAAATGGTCGATCCTCTTGTTCTCGTAGAACCTCCTTGCGCTCCACTGCTGCATCTTTGTCGTTGGCGTGTCACCATTGCTCGGGCTTTGGTTCCACCTTGTTGATTGTTGTCTTGTTTTCTGATTACCCAAGTTGGGTTACTATTGCATCTCTTAATAAGTGTTTAGTTGGCCATTGACGAGTATAGAGTTATTAGTGGATATTTTAGTTGGTAGGGATGAATTATGCCTTTAAATGTTGTCAATATCACAGTATAAATAGCATGTCTTCTGCTCCATCTGTCTCGAAAAAAGCATCAATATTAGATCCGTATTAATCAAATTTTCTTATGCTTGACTAAATATTTATCATTAAAACATATTGACTACTTATCTAATACCAATTATGCACTATAAAATATCAATATTTTCTAATATATTTAGTTAAAGTTGAAAATGCCTTAGTTCTCGGAAGTGAGAATGACAATCGATACATGAACTATCTTCTAAGCATTTTTATTTGAATACTCACACGAAATAAAAATAATCTTCATAATGTTGCAAATGATTATGATTTTAAACTATACTACGGATTATCCAGGAAATCTTCACCTGTGATCCGGCCAATAAAATGCCTAGTTTCGATGTCTCGTAGCAAAAATGTCAAAAGGAAATACACGCTGACGCTCAAGCACTACAGTGCTGACCCCCGCCGCCGCGCGGCTGAGGGTTAGGGAGGGCGGCAGAGCGCCGCCGGGGAAGAAGTCGCCCGCGCTTGTGCGGGACAGGAGCAGACACAGCCCTAGCCTTCTTCCTCCGCCATCGCTGCCTCCGTCTAAAGATTCCGGAAACCCACCTAAACCCTGCACCATGCAGTCCCTCGCGAAACCTCGGTCGCTGGAGCCTCTCCCTCTGCTCGCCGTCCATCTCCAGTCCGTGGCGTACGTGAACGTGACGATGCGGTGGAAGAAGGACACCTCGTTCGACGCCATCCCCGAGCGCTCCCACGCGCGCGACATCCGCCCGCTCGTCTCCCTCACGCGCCTCCTCTCCCCGTCGCCTACCCCCGTATCTGCGGTCTCCAAGCTCGGCCCCATGCTCGAGATCCCCGACCGCCGGGTCACCGCTTTCCTCCGCCGCTTCCCCGCCGCCTTCGTCGAGTCCGTGGGGCAGCACAACGCCCCCTGGTTCCGGCTTTCCGATGCCGCCGCCCGACTCCTGCCGGAGGAGCGGGACGTCTTCGCCGCCCGCCGTGCCGATCTCTGTGGCCGCCTGCGCCGCGTCGTCCTGATGAGCCCGCGCCGCCGCCTCCCGCTCCGTGTCGCGCAGGGCTTGCTCTGGCATCTTGGCATCCCGGAGGACTACTTTAAGGACCTGGATCACGACATTGCACAGGATGGATTCAAGATTGTAATTTCAGAAGATGGTGACGATGGGAGGGAATTGGGGCTAATTGACGATGGCAAGGATGAAGAAATGCCTCTGTCAGTTCTCCAGCTGAATGCTATGAGGAAGTTGGGGTCGGTGGAAGGGGTGCCTGTCCCGCTCTTCCCGTCAAAGGGTCTTCGGTTGAAGCAAAAGATTAAGGACTGGCTGGAACGGTTCCAGAGGCTCCCTTATGTATCTCCATATGAGGATTTCAGCCACATCAATCCGGGTAGTGATGTTTCAGAGAAGCGGGCAGTCAGCGTGCTCCATGAGCTGCTTAGTCTGTTTGTGACATGCTCTGCTGAGAGGCGGCGATTACGCTGCCTCCGGCAGCACCTGGGGCTACCACAGAAATTCCATCTTGTGTTTGAGCGGCACCCGCATGTGTTCTACTTATTGTTAAAGGAGAAGACATGCTTTGTTGTCCTCAAAGAAGCGTACATGGCTTGGGAAGACACTGCAATTGAGGAGCACCCCATGTTGGAAGTGCGCAATAAGTATGTTGAGTTGATGGAGCAGTCATGGGAAATCATAAGGTGCCAACGGAGCGGGAAGCCTATTGAACTGGAGTCCAGGGTATGCGGGGATAGATGAGAAGAAAGTTGTGAAATCATGTGCTAATATGACCTCTTGGCCTCTACAACAAGAATGGGGATATCTACTCTTGATAGGAGCCAATTTATTGCTCATTATTTGCAGAGAAATACATCGAGTGCTGGAACAGGTTGGCGACTATTTGATTTAAGCTGCATTCTTATTTTTTCAGTTGTTCATTACTTACTGTATATTATTGATGTCTCAATCACTCAAAAGTCATAGGTTCGCTACAGATTTTTTATTTCCAGGTCTTCGACTTAACTTGTGTCGATGAATTTTTACTATAGAGATGATGTGATTCCTCAATTAACCCCAGAGACAAGAGACAAAAGCGACCCGTCAAAGACGACAGCTAGAGCTTTAGAACTAAAATAGATCAATGTCCTCCATCAAATGCCTTAGCGAGCCACCCCTGAAGACCTTTTGCACCTTCTGCGCACAACAAAATGCACACAGGCTGGTTCTGCATTAGATCTTTAAGAGTTCATATAAATCTGCCAATGTCCTGGCCTTTGAATATTGCAAAGCTGTGCAAATTTCTGCCCGATGCTTAAATTATTTTGTCAAGCACACTGATTTTTGTTGGAAAAACAAATTTCCTTCCCTATCACAACAAGCAGTAGATCTGAAAAGCTCTAGTGAAGTTGGATCTTTTCCTTTGTGAATATATCATATTTAATCAACACATCTATGTTCGGGATATTAATATTAACATTGAAGTATCTGGTTCACCTTTGTGCTTGGATTTTTTTTTCTTTCCCAGTGGGCGTGTTTTCGTGGTTCTCTTCTTCTGGATGAAGGAAGGTCATGACTCGTGTTGTGTGGAATTTGGAAAAAAACTGGCCCCACCATTTTTTGGCTTGCCCTGCTGCTGCGCTTACGCTATTCTGAGGGTTACAGTTTAGCTGCCTTCCAAATTGCTTTTCTGGTGTAAGGCAACTCTTTTGGGATTATTTCTGTTGTGATCTTTCAATCAAAGGTCCTGTTCGTAGTATCTACCGGTCAAATGCTAGAGGACCTTAACCAGGTTTCCTTTTTGAAGGGACACTTAACCACATTTTGCATCAAACCTATTTGGGGGTTCTTTGGGCTATCACATGCTGTGTCATATATGCACAACATGTTTGTTTGATGATAATTGGGAAGTATGTTCTTTATAGTTGCATCAAACATGTGGTGATTGTTAGTCCTCTTGTACTGTAGCCTGCTGAGACATTCTATGGTTGCAACTACTGTTATTCATCTTTCAAGAATCTATACAACTATGGTTGCTTGTAAAATTGTCCACGCGGGATAAAAAAAAAGCAAATACTGCAAAGCAAATGTTTCGTTTAAAGATCATAGTTTATTTATGTTATAAAGTCAGTACACACTCTTCATATGTATCTCTATCTCTATATTACAAAATCTGGACCAAGATCTGGCCAGGGATTGGGCCACGTCACCTCCAATTTCTCAGCCGTCAGATCATGGCGAACCATCCATCTAATCTAATTTCATGCAACTGAACTTGCACTTTCTAGAGCCTTCTACCCCCAAGGCCCGGCGCCACAAAACGCTGACTCCTGTCCTCGGCACGTCACGCCGCCTATGAACTGTCCGCTGCACTGGATGTCGCTTGCGCGGGCTTCTCTCTCCCCTCCTCGCCTCTCTTTCCTCCCTATCATCCCACTTCCCCATCGCCTCTCCAGCCCAATCCGACAGCGCCGCCGCTGCCACCCCCAGACGTCTCACACCACCGCGCTACTGCCGCTGCTGCACTTACTTGCCTTGTCGTTGTGGGGAGATCTAGTCTTGTCTGGTCCGGATTCGGCTTGTGTTCTTGGTACAGTTGTACAGATTCATTCCCCATCATATTCCCCAGACCTCTTCTGTATTTACATGTTTAGCATTAGCATAGCTTGGTTTTTATATGCATTAGTCTCAGCAACTTTTCTGTCTTGCTGATGTGATTTGGAATGCAGATTTATTAGATTGATAATTTAAATATGTATTTTTTAATCAAATAGTCCAATCGTGTACATGTATAAAAAAAAGAATAGTTGATATTACAAGACAACAATTCTCCTCTCAAAATCATGATACTACAGTTAGGAGAACCATTGAACTTTACTATTGAATGTATGACTTTCTGCAAATTGGTTAAGATATACATTTCTCCTACTCCAACTTCCTTATGAAGGAATTCCATTTTTACTACCTCTGTTTCAAACGGTTTTGAGGAATGAACTTCGTTTTCCATTTGTGATGATATCCACTTCTAAGGAACTAAAGTGTGAAACACCTATTTTTATTGTTTTACAGCAATTCTGCACAATTTTTAACAGTGAATCGTCGTCACCTCTGACCAACAGAAGAGATGCTATACAGATCTCTTTCAGTAATTATGAACACATTTACAGTCAAAGGAGTCGAGACAGCTGTTATCTGCCCGTATTGTGGCATCCTGCGGATTATAGCAGTAGCATCAAGATAGGAGAAGGATGACATAGGCTTACATTGGCAATTGGTAGATCGATTACAAAATTAACTTACTCCTTATATTGGCTTTGCCTACTCCATGTATGTCAGGTGGCTGATTCACCGTGAAATGAATTCATGTATCTTTTTTATTTCTATACAGTTAACAAGTCATTAACATGGTTATTTTTTTTCTAAAATGTTGCTAATATACAAAGGTAGCTACATGCTGCAATTGACCTCCAAGTTTCTCTTTTTATTTTCTCTGGTTCTCTGATGATCTTCTATGTCAGATGTAGTCTTATTTTAAATGCATGTGTCATTACAGAATATGTAAAACCTAGCCACTTTACAAATTTTCATGGTATTGGTTTACAACATAGTACCCCTCATACAAAATACTACTAATCTTTGTTAAACTCAACCATCTAAGCATGCATATATATGCCGTTCTATTACATGTGCACTAACTTGCAAGCTGACATCAAAGTTGCTCTAGAACCTTTTGCTACCAGGATGAAATAATTGCAGAAAACAATCTAGACAGCTTTGGGTACTCTAATTTGATCTAACCTCTATTCAAGCTGTAAGTACAATAGAATATGCAAATTAGAGATTAGAGTTCATATTTTGCTCCACAGTTAACATTTCTTTCAGCCATTCTCTCTGGGTAAGTACAATAGAATATCCAAGCAGAATGGCGCGGCTTCAGTCAAATACTGCAAAACAAATGTTTCGATTAAAGATCGTAGTTTATTTATGTTATAAAGTCAGTACACAGTCTTCATATGTATAAACTTAGTACTACTATACCTTATGCAGTCTGGGTAGGAGACTATTTCTATCGTTTACAAATTGTTCTTCAATAACGGTGTGCAGGAAGTTACTGGGCTTCCTCTGCAGTAAGCATAGTAGAAAGCATTACCAAATTGTTACTGGTATGAGGAGCTTGTAGAGTGCTCACTGATGGAGGGAACATTAGTTGAAATGGTGGGTAATGGATGCTGCATTTGACTTTACCATAAAGAATGGAGGCATTAATATTGAATTATGACTACCCTTACATTGGCTTTACCATAAAGAATGGAGGCATTAGTATTGAAGATGACTACCCTTACAAAGCCGTGGATGGAAAGTGCGACATCAACAGGGTACATTGTCTATAGCCCCCTTTCATATGGTTCCCTGCTTTGATGCGGTTGCTGGTTAACTCACATTCAGATTTGTACATTGTCCACTGCAGAACAATGCCAAGGTTGTGAGCATTGATGGCATTGTGTCTCCTTTTGGAGTGTGGTTGCCAACTGTAGTCGGTTATTTGCTATCTTGTTCGATCAATGAAAGCAAAATTTAATTGCTGGTGAATCTATACTAGGCCAGCTCATGGTGTCGAATACATCTCGTAGTCTGTCAAATATTTTGATGAACATGAAGAGGTCCAAGATGAAGATTACTCCAACATTATTGCCAGAGATCATTGGAAACTTTTAACGACATCTTTGGCTATGCTTCAATGTTTGTGCTTTTGGATGGAGTTTTTTTTTTTTTTCAAAGAAAATTTTGGATGGAATTATCTCAGCTCTGTAATGATGTATCCTCTGCTATCCATTTTCTCCACCTGCATTGTTCCATACATGTTTATGAAAACAAAGTGAAATCTTAATCCCAATATTCCTAAATTGTTTGTGATTCCGCTTTATTCCTAGAGTCACACAGAAAATTACCATACAGGGTGGAAAGCAAGCTGCCACTAACCTGTGCTCCCTACAGCTTACTGATCCTAGACAAAAAGAAAAGATAACAATATTTGCTGCTTACTGCTCCGAAACATTTTTTTATGTATACATTATTTTTGTGATAGACAACGTGTCACACGCCGTACACCCCGATTGACAAAACGTGTCAACGAGGGCCCAAGGAGGGGCGCCAGCCGAGCTTCGCGGCGTGCCCTAGGGCATACGCACAGAGCGTCGTGACCGCCGCCGTTGCTATCTAGTTTCCATATTGAGTCCTATTAGATTTGGAAAGAGTCGGTTAGTTAATGGAACTGTGTTTGTTAGATGAAAAGAAGAATCTAAATCCTATAAGGATCTCCTGGAAACATGCTTAAAATGTTTACAACATGCTCAAAACTGCTCACTACGCAGTGTTCAGTGCAGTCATGCTGCTCTGAATTTCTGCAAGTCTTTTGTGTTTCAGTTTGCATGTACCTATGTTTGGGGCTGTGTAGTTTAAAATCTAAGCCAAACCAGACCTTGATCCTTTAACCAAAGTGCGTCATTTCATGTAGCTCTACATTTATTATTTAGAAAGTTTTGGCTAATTCGAGCTAGTTTGGGAGATATAGGGAGGAGACGTGGAGCAATCTGGTGGTTTGTGGAGGGTGGGACCCGTCGGACTCCCAGGGGCCGACAGGCCTCGGAGCCTAGCTGGCGCCCGTACATCTGCGCTGGGCCCGCAGCCGCGGCCTGGCGACTGACGTGGCCTCAAGTCGCTCTCCACCTCGCCCCCTCTCGCTCCGTCGCAGAGAAGCCGCGGAGTAGGCCAGCGCCAGCAGCAGCTCGCGCCGCCGCGTTCCCCGGCCTCTGCACCTCCTTGCGCCTCGCAGCCACCACCATCACTCTCGCCTCGATGTGCTCTATCTCGCTCGCACGCTCGCCCGGGCCAGCCGTCGTCGGAGGCCGCTGCCGCCATGGCCGCACGGTCTCTGACCGCCGCCGTCCGTGGCCGGGAGACCACCGGCCTTCCCAGGCCGTGATGTGGGCACCGGAAGGTGCGCCCGGCGCTGGTAAAGCCACTCTGGCACCTCTCGTCGTCGGCCTCGCCTCCTCAGGCCGGATTCTGTCGCCCCCAACAACGACGTCCTCTGCTACGTCCCGTCGTCCCGTGAAGAAGAGGAGGAAGAAGGGCACCAATGCAAATAGAAGTCTTTTACTGTGTCCACATTGCAGAAGTGGCTGAGAGAGAAGTTTGCAGATCTGGGTTTGGTTAATTTCTAGGAAGCCCAGAGTTCCTGATGCAAAAGAGTTTTTCTTTATCTTTTCTTTTTGTTGCTTTAAATCGGCTTGAACTTAAATATTAATTCATATAAAAAATGTAAAAAAACAAATGAGGGACTTTTGGAATCCTTGTAAATAGATATATGCAATGGAGTCATAATATGACAGGTTTAGTAGAAATATTGTGTTGTTTTTATTTATCTTGGTAATTATGTTCTAAAAGGAATATAAATTCATATCTAAATCTGTAGTGCTCCGTTTGCTGTGAAAATTTTATGGAAGTTTACTGATGCTATGTGTGTGCTCTGTGCTGTGGTAAACTTCATGATCATTGGAGGCAATATGTCGAAGTTATCTTCCTTATGAAGAAATTTCATTTTTACTGCCTCTGTCTCAAACGGGTTTGAGGAGTGAACTTCGTTTTCCATTTGTGATGACGTCCACTTCTAAGGAACTAAAGTGTGAAACACCTATTTGTATTGTTTTACAGAAATTCTGCACAATTTTTAACAGTGAAACATCGTCACCTCTGACCAACAGAAGAGATGCTATACAGATCTCTTTCAGTAATTATAAACATATTTACAGTCAAAGGAGTCGAGACAGCTGTTATCTGCCCGTATTGTGGCATCCTCCGGATTATAGCAGTAGCATCGAGGCCTTG